>JAGVVM010002570.1:0-27561 GCA_019149425.1 Psidium friedrichsthalianum
CCATACTACTACGTCCAAGGAAAAGAATGCATTTATGTTTAATTGTTGCTCATTTGATTATGGATTGAGTTTCTTTCGAATTTGGAGAGTGATTGCATGAGAAGCAGTTACCTTCTTGAGGTGTAAATATGTCATATATTGGACAATTCTTTTTTTTTTTTGGTAAAGGTCATATATTAGATAGTTTGTACTTGCTTTTTTGGTTTCCTTACAATTTTCACTTTTTCCATTTTTCCCTTTGCTTGCCCTTGAAGAGCCCAAGCTCCCAGTCCCACATGACAACGAGACAATTGCATACTAATTCATCTAAGCCATAAGCCTAGACACTAAGTTCGCTCGCTCGCTCTCTCTCGCTCGCTCTCTCTCTCTCTCTCTCTCATCTTTAATGGTCTTGACCTCATGACCACCCCGGGTTCCTTTTGTCCTCATTAATGGAGGACAAGAGCAACATGGAGATGGAGATGGAAATGGAGATGGGACATGGACATAGATAAAGGAGTAGCAAGGATGGGGCACTCATTGTGGGACTCAACCTAATGCTTCACGGCAAAGGCTGACTTGTAAGTTCTGGGTGGTCTTGGGGATGCCTACACCGACGATGGAGAGGAAGAGAGATTCAAGGATTTGTTGTCCAAGTTTTTCAGTTTTCTCAAATGGTGGTGCTACTAAATCAGCCAAATGTGCATTGTGGATACTCCATCTATTTTGGCTGTGTCTGGTCATCCAGATATCGAGTCAGAATAGAACTAGATATGATAAGATAAGAAATCTAGGAATTTGATCATATCTTATTTGCCATTTGGTGAATTGCAGATTTAAAATTAGATATCTTTATATTTTATCTTATCCATTATTTGGTAGAAACTAACTATTAATATAATGATTCAAGTAGATTTCTCTTTGAAGTGGGTGTGCTTTTTATTTTTGTTGAATTTAGGATTGTTGGTTTTATTACATTAGAGTATTAGCAAGTTGAGATTATATATGTAATTGTACTAGGCTTAACCCTAAGCCTATAAGTACTATTTTTTATCTCAGAAATAAAATAATCTCATTTTTTTATCTCAAAATTAAAACCCAAACCCTAAAATTAACACCTACCATTAACAACCACTAGCCACCACCGCCGACCATTGGCTACTAGATATTGTAAATCTCCCTAGCAACCTCAGCCCACATTGCCCGGTGATCTTCATGAGGAAGTATATATGAGCAACCACTTGGGTTTGCTTAGGGGAAAAAGGTATGCCGATTGCAAAAAGCTCTTTATGGACTTAAGGAATCTCCTCATGCTTGGTTTGGCTGCTTCAATGATGCGGTTATCACTTTTGGCATGCATCGGTATAGTGTGGAGCACTTAGTATTTAGTATGTCATCTTCAAAAGGGTACGTTATTCTTGTTGTCTATGTTGATGATATCATTGTGAAAGGGAGTGATGTTGAAGGTATACGACGACTCAAACAATTTCTACAAAAGGAGTTTAACACTAAAGACTTAGTCCTCTTCAATATTTTCTTGGCACCGAAGCCTATGCTAATGGCAATATTGCTCACTCCTAGCGAAAGTATACTTTAAACATTTTTAAGGAGGTTGGATTACACGATACTAAGCTTGGTGACGCACCTATGGACCCTAGAGTGAGACTTGATAATGAACATGGAGAAGTTCTTCATGATCTAGAGAAGTATCGCCAGTTACTAGACAAGTTAAATTATCTTACCATTACTCGTCCGAATATTTCATTTGCTGTTAATGTAGTGAGTCAATTTATGAGCTCTCCTTGTACTACATATTGGCAAGTCACTCTACAAATTGTTCAATATTTGAAAGGAGCTCCAGGTCAAGGACTGGTGTTCCATAATCAAGGTCATCTTCATATAACTAGTTATTTTAACCTTGAGTCTTTGGAGGTGACGAGATATTCTGATGCAGATTAAGCTGATTGCCCTATGGATCGCTGGTCTACTTCGGGATAATGTGTCTTCCTTGGTGGTAATCTTGTGTTGTAGAAAAGTAAGAAGGAATCTATTATTTCTTAGTCTAGTGCAAAGGCTGAGTATTGTGTTCTGGCTAATGTTACGTGTGAGCTTCAATGGGTTCGTTTGTTGTTAGTTGAGATTGGATTACCTATGATCGGATCATCTATTCTCTATTGTGATAATTAGTATACTATTCATATTGCTAGCAATCTAGTGTTTCACAAGCGAATGAAGCACATGGAGATGGATTATCATTTTGTTTAGGAAAAGGTGAACTGTGGAGACATACAGTTGGTACACACATATTCTAATAGACATTTTCACAAAGCCCCTTCAACATAGAAGAGTTTCATTTATTTGTCTCAAAGTAGGTCTTTTTGATATGTACGCTCTAACTTGAGGGGGAGTGTTGGGTTTATGACTTTAGAGTATTAGTAAGTTGGGGCTATATATGTAATCCTTAACCCTAAGCCTATAAGTACTACTTTTGATCTCAAAAATTAAATAATCTAACTTTTATATAGAACAAGGATTATTCTGATAATTCTTTGTTAGGTATATATGGGCCACTTGAGGTTGAGATGGTGTATGACGAGCAATGAGAACGTGAATTGAGTGCATGTGTTTGCGCATTTGTTGTAGTGTGAAAGAAGAAACCATGTAGAAACTACAAAGTTTGGGAGTAAAATCATCTGTAGATTTGGATTGACTGAGGAAATTTAAGCATAGTAGCTTGATTGATTTAATATAAGGAAATTTAGATCAGGACCACCACCGGCAGCCTCGCCTTCATTGGAGAAGCTGTCTGCCATTGGAAAAGCTAGTGGCCACTGATATTCAGTGGCATGTCGACCGGAGCCTCATAGGGAATATCTTTGCAGGCACCAAGAACGTGGTCACATTCGGCCCGAAGTTGGCAAAGAAGGCAAGCGAGTACATGACCACAAAACTAGTTTGGTTGTTAGGCAACGTCCTGTGGTGGTATGGGATATTTCTTATGAATGATCTCCGTTTGATGGAATATTTCATATGCATTGCATTTGTTTTAGATTTGTCAATTGTTATAGGCTCTGATTTGCCTTGCTGTGTTTCTTCGGGGTTTAGATGCCATTACAACGTTAGACCTGAGCTCTATTTTGTGCTTATTCATATTTGAATTGGCAGAGAAAATTTAAATATTCCAACTTGATTGATTAAATTTAAGGAAAATCGAATCAGGACCACCACCGGTAAGCTGGAGAAGTTGCTCGCCACTGCCAAAAACGTGACTCACCACCGGAGAAGCTTCCTATCGCAATCGGAGAGGTGGTTGAGTGTGGCGGTGACGTAGCACAAAACGTAATAGAACACGAAAATACGCAGAGCGTAAGAGGAAATCTCAAAATTCAATATCAAAAATTTTGAATGCTGAAAATAACAATAAATACCTTTTATATCAAGTGTTAACCCTAACCCTACTAGGATTCTAAACAATATTTCCGAAATTACAAAAACAATACTACTAGTTAACAAAACCCAAAAATAAATCATAAAAAATTAAAAAGTCTAACTAAATGACCCCGAATCATGAAAATCCATCATTAGTCATAGCTAAAGGCTATGTGTATTGATCAGGAGGCCGTTTCGCTTCAACCGACTGAATTTGAGCTCTAAAGCCGTCAATTCTTCAACTTCCAGTGAGATTTTTGCCTATCTAATCAGTCCAAAAATGCAGTGCTAATATTCTCCATATGATTTTCCTCCACTTGGAAAAAACTCGTTCTCGAGTTAGATTTATAATCTGGGTACAAAGGCTCAATTGATTCATGAAACAATGATAAATCCGCCACATTGAAAGTGTTGAAGATGCCTATGCTACATGGAAGGTTTATAACATAGTGTTATCGTTAATCTTCTTGCACACAGTGTAAGGTCTGTACTTCCTTGACTACAACTTGCTATACGAATCAACTGGAAACCACTCTTTACAAAGAAACACCATGACTTGATCGCCTACTGCAAATACTTGCTTCCGCCTGTGATTATTTGCTGCGGCCTTGTACTTTTGATTAACATCTTCCAACTTCTGTTTGACCTCCTGGTGTACCTCCACAATCTGCTTAGCCATATGATCCGCTGCGACATTCTTGTTTGCTTGCTTGGGCAACTGAATCAAATTTAGAGTATGCCGCGGTGCCTTTGTATAAACGACTGAAAAAAGTGACTTACCAATCGAACAGTGAACTGCATTGTTGTAAGCAAACTCTATCTGCGATAAAGCAACATCCCATTGTTTGGGTTTGTTACCATAAATGCACCGAATCAAATTACCTAGAGTTCTATTGATCACCTTTGTCAACCCATCAGTTTGCAGGTGAGCTGTATTATTGAAATTCAAAGATGAATCAAATAGCTTCCATAAGGTTTGCCAAAAATGTCCCAGAAATTTGTTGTCCCTATCCAAGGTAATAGACGTAGGAAAGCCATGTAAACGAACCACTTCCTTAAAAAATAATCTGGCCACACTTACTACATCAAAAGTCTTCCTATAAGGAATGAAGTGCACCATCTTGAAAAATCTGTCAACCACAACAAAAACAGAATCCACGCCTCTTTGGGTTCGTGGTAAGTTCCCATATATTTTTCTGGGACAAGCAGAGGCATATACAGACTTGTATTTTTAGACTGTCCCTTAGCAATCTGGCAAACATAACACTTCTGCACATACCTACTGACATCTCTGCGTAATTGGGGCAAGTAAAATCTTTCCCGAACTATAGCAACAGTTTTGTGACGTCCTAGATGTGCAGCTAACCCACCATCATGTAAATCACAAATTACCTTCCCTTTAATGACGTTCAAGGAAGGCAAATTGATTGCCACGCATCAGGTAACCATCCAAAATATAAAATTCATGCATATGTTGATCGGGAGCGCACGCCTCCCAAATCTGCCCAAAATCATCATCGCTTGCATAATAGTCTTTCAGCTGTTCGAACCCCAAAATGTTTTGGCTCAGTGTAATCAACAAACCAACCCTCCTGCTCAACGCATCTGCCACGATATTATGCACATCTGATTTATGTTGTAACAAGAAAGGAAATTTTTGTAAGAACTGACACTAGCGTGCATGCATATCTTTACTGATCCTCTTTTGGCTATTCAAATACTTCAAAGCTTCATGATTGGAATAGAGCACAAATTCTTTACCAACCAAATAGTGCTCCCACGTCTTCAAAGCCCTCACAATAGAATAAAATTCTTTATCATAGGTACTCCACTTCTGTCTTGCTTCACTAAGCTTCTCACTGAAATAGCAAATTGGTCTGCGTTCCTGAGACAAAACAGCTCTTATTCCCACGCCACTGGCATCACAATCTACCTCAAACAACTTATCAAAATCAGGTAAAGTAAGAATAGGCATGATACATAACTTTTCCTTCAGAATAGAAAAACTATTCTCGGCTTCCTCTACCCATAGAAATTTATCTTTCTTCATACATTCTGTAATTGAGGTTGCGATTGTACTAAAATTCTTTATAAATCACCTGTAAAAAGTAGCTAACTCATGAAAACTTCAAACTTTCGAAACTATTTTAGGTGTGGCCCACTCCCTGATTGCTTTCACCTTCGCCTCATCCGCCTCTATTCCCTCAACAGTTATAATAAATCCCAAAAAAAGCAGCTTGTTGATTAAAAAACTGCACCTCTTAAGATTAATGTATAGCTTTTTGGCCTGCAATGACGCTAACACCTCCCTTAAGTGCATCAAGTGATCCTCCTTGGTCTTGCTATAAATTAGGATGTCATCAAATAAAATACAACGAAATTTGCCAATGAAAGATTTCATAACTTGATTCATGCAGGCCTCATGAAGGTGTTGTGTGGCATTAGAAAGGTCCAAACGGGCATCACTAAACCACTTGTATAGCTCCTCTTTTGTCTTGAAAGCTATCTTCCATCATTCCTCCCCTTCCCCCCCCCCCCCCCCCCCCCCCCCCCCCCCACGCCTAAGCGAATGTCCGAATCTGATGATACCCATTCTTCAAATCCAAGTTCGAGAAAAAACCACATAGCACGTGTAATCTATCCAGCATGTCATCCAACCTTGGTGAATTGGAAACTGTAGCCCACAGTTATTTTACTAATGCCTCGGTTGTCTACATGCATCTTCAAACTCCCATCTTTCTTAGGAGTTAATAAAATAGGAATAGCAAAGAGCTCATACTATTTTAAATATGCCCATTTCGTAGCAACTCCTCTACCTTCTCTTTAGAAGCTCTCTCTCCTTACGATTTCATCTATAATGCGGTAGATTAGGAGACTAGCACGGAAATTAAGTCGATTACGGTGATGAATATCGCACATGGGTGCAATCCATATGGGATCTCCTCAGGCGTCAATTCAATGAAACTCCTTCAATATAGACTTAACTGATTCAGGCTACTCTTCCACTTGTAATTCAACCTCTATCTCGGAATGCAAGTTTCACTATTCAGCGCGTAGATCTATTGGGTCTCCGTAATTCAGCTTTAAACTTCCTTGTAAAGGTAAGGAAATTATTTCCAACAGCTTCTTTCCCTTGCTCTTCAGTAGCCCAGCAATGTGTACTTCACCCCCAACTCTACAACCAATTATCCTGATGCTCCCCTAGAATGTGTGCATCTACGCCATATGCCACGACCTCCAAATAAAAATAGTGCATGCATCCATGTCTAATCACATAGCACTACAGCTTATCATGTACTTTATCAATGAGAATGGAATCTTACATCATTCAATCACTAAATACTATCCAACCCGGATTTAATCAATCATAACAATATGGATACAATATTTCTCTACAGGCATTCCCAGCTTCCTTCACTATCTCTTCACCCGATAATATTCTCCATGCACCACTATCAATGACCAAGTAAAGATTTTACCCAAAATGATGCACCTGGTTCGAAACAACTAATGGCGCTACAAATCGTCTTCTTGTTTGGTGCTAACATCATCTGCATACTATGGCAATTTATTTCCCTCTTCCTAATCGTCAAAATCTTCTATTTTCACATCTGGTTCACAACAAAATTCACTTTCCTCCTCTTCTCTCGCTGCCATGTTACTATCTTCTCTGAGGGCATTCATTAGATCGGTGCCCTGGCTGATTACACTCATAACACTTTATCGGGTCGGCTTCGTATAAGGATTCGAGTTCACAGTTCTTTGCACTTGCATCCTCTTGTCCTTCGCCTCGCCCATAGGATGCTTTCACACTGCACTATCTTCGTATGTCGCTCCGTGGTATAGTGATTATTGAGCCGCTCTTCCTTATCGAACTACTAGCGCTATTATCTCTAAAATTTCATTTCACTCCTTCTACCCCTTTCTTGCATCATCATTTTTGCCTTCATCGATATTTTTTGCTTCAGATGGATTGCACAGAACCTGCACTCGATTTATCTCGAATGAAGGTTTCAACCCATCGAGATATCTGGCCAACTGTTATCCTCTGTCTCCGACAGATTACTTTGTTCCGCCAACCTCATAAACTCTACTGTATACTCATCTATAGTCGTTACCCTATTGGCAACATTGGTACTGCTAGAACATAATCTACTCATAATCTAGTTGAATGAACTCTTGCTTTAGTAACCTCTTCATCCCGTTCCAAGGTGCGAACTCTCTCTTCTCACTCCCTCCTATTCTACAATCTCTCCCACCATGCAGACGACCCTGTCAATCTATAGGCCACTAATCTTACTCGTTTTTCACTAGAGGTCTCCATATAATTGAAAACTTATCAATAGTAGCAATCCAATCCATAAAATTTCTATTCCCGGACTCCCATTAAATAGTATATCGACTTTAATTAAAGTCATTACCTTCATGATCATCATAACATTGTCGTCCATCATATTCCCTTCGGTATCTCCCATAGCGATGCCTACCTCTATAGTCAGCAAGCTCTTTGTCACGAGTTTCATCTTCCTCTTCTTCGAACTCTCTAAAAACAGAGGTTATTCTATCTGCGGACAGGAACAGGTCTATCAACAAGGTCACCACAAGCAACATCTGCACTTGCCTTCTTGCCGTGCTGCCTATTCCAGTTCACATCAATACTGAGAGCTTCAAATTGATATGCTATTTCATCAAACGTTCTTCGATGCGATGAAGTCTTTGATCAATTTGTTAATCTAGGCGTTCCATTAGACGCTACTCCAAATGTTGCAGTGCATCATCCCCAAGGATTGGGGCTCCAGTCTCCTGAGCATCGTCATGAAGACCACCACTACCGCCAGTCGCCATAGGCTCTAATACCACCAAACGCAGCATAAAGCGTAACAGGAAACGATAATGCACAGAGCGTAAGAGGAAATCTCACAAATTCAATATCAAATATTCTGACTACTCAAAATAGCAATAAACACCTTTATATCAGGTGTTAACCCTAACCCTACTAGAATTCTAAACAATAATCCCAAAATTATAAAAACGCCACTAGTAGTAATAAAAACCCAAAAAATAAATCATAAAAAAATATTTTAAAAGTCTAACTAAACGACCTCGAATCGCGCAAATCCATCGTTAGTCACAGCCACAAGGCGGTGAGTATTGATCAAAAGGTCGTTTCGCTTCAACCGACTGAATTTGAGCTCTAAATCCGTCAATTCTTCGATTTCCAGTGAGATTTTTGTCTGTCAAATCGGTCCAGAAATGCACTGCTAATATTCTCCACATCAGGCGAGAGGTTGATGGGGCATGGCAGAAAGGGGGTGGCTTGAGCATCCAATTTTATGGTGTTATTGATAAAAGAAATTCTATCCGGCTCTATCCCACTCCCCTCCCTAGGATAATTTTATCTCCCCTATATTCCCGTTATCTTGTTCTAGACAATTGCTAAACACGTGATAAGATAAAACTTTATCTTATCGAGAGTTTTATCCAAATGACCAACACACAACTTTAGAGGATCCATATTCTTTGATTATAAAAGTGGAGATGAAAATTTGTATGGAGAAACAAAATATTTCTGACAATAACCAAAAAAGATCTCGATGCCGGAGCCGGTTTCCCAAATAGCATCCTGAAGTAGATTTTGTCTCAATTGAAACCTGAAGGAGCAAATGCATCTTAACGAACCCCCTTGGGTCATCACATTTAAATTATTGTCGGAAGGCCAAAAATGTGCGAAAATGCCGATATAGATGAAAATGCCCTATTATGCATGAAAAGATCACGTGAAAATCACATGCTCGCCATCTGGGGAGTATTTGGCCACCCATGGGTGGAGGGGGTTCATTGAGACGCATTACTACTTTCCGTGTGTTAATGAGATAAATCCACTTCATGTGTTATTTACGGAACTGGCACCACTTCCGGGTATTTCTTGGAGGTTGCCCAGATGTTGTTCAAGGGTGTGCTATAACAAAAGCAAGGGCGGCATCCTTCTCACAGTGCATGCCGCACATAGTGGAAAAACAACAACCTTTCTGGACAAAATGGGGAGAGCAAAAAGATATGGGTCGGACTTGAAAATGGCCGACCAGATTCATACGGCCAATTTTGGATGGTTCCCGAGGTAATCAGTTTGGTTCCCGGTTCCATAGAATAGAACCGATGAATTTCGGTCTGGTCCCCAGCTGCAGAGGTGGAACCGCCCCTCAAACCAGACTGATTATTTGTTTATATTCATTTTTATCTCTTACAAAATTTGAAAAAAAAAAATCCTACTCACATTCTGAAGAAAAAAAAAAACCCTAATCGTCACCATTCTTTATGTATGGCGCACTCTCGCTCGCTTGGCTGACCTTCACATAACCTCTTTATTTCTCCATCGCTTCCTACTTCTCAATCTCATTTTGCCTAAGCAAATCAGTGGTCGACCTTCTATTTGTTAAGGGGTGAACTGTGATTTAACGAGCAACGACAACATGCCACCAGTTCCATGCATCACTCGGGAATCAGACCAGATCTGGTTCAGTCTGGCCAGTCCCAAAAATTGGGAACCGGCCCTTTGGTTCGGTTCTCGATTTCTAGATGGGAACAGGACTGCCTAGGAAACCTATCACCCTAAATGTAGGGTGTTAATTGAGACAAAATCTAGTTCATGTGCTATTTGCGAAACTGGCACCACTTCCGGTAGTTTCATGGAACTTGCCCAGATATTCTTCAAAGGTGTGCTACTATTGATGAGCTCGAGTGGGCATCATTCTCATAGTGCATGCTGCCCATAATGAAGAAAACAGCAACCTTTCTGGACAAAATGAAGAGAGAAATCATCCCAATCTGAATTGGAGAAGCTACATGATCTAGATCATAGTAAAAAATCCATCAGCATCATTCCTATGAAGCACGAATTATGCCTTTCACATTATGCATCACACGTATGCGCATCAAAGGCGGATCCCCAATTGGTGGACACTGGACAGGCTTTGATGGGTACAAACGGTGGTGGCGGTTGCTTTCGAAATGGTTGAGACTTGGGGAGACTCGGATCCGCCTTTATTGGCGAATCGCCATTATTATTTTCGAGTGGCTGAAACTGTTTCCGCAGAGAGAGTCTCTCCCTCCATGATGAGGAAGAAACAGTGACTCCCAAAGCAATTTGGAAAAGGTGACCTTGCGCACCGGAGAATTGAAAATAAATAAATAAATATCGAATCTGTTATAATTGTATCAATTCAGATATAAATTTTTTTTGGTCAATTGAACCCTAAATTTTGCATTTGTACCAATTCAATTCATCAAGTAATTTTGGCTAAAATTCGCTAATGTGGCGCGGTCGATTCTAACATGATACGGCTGGCGCTAATGTGAGTATTTTTAATAATATATTACTTTTTTTATTTTTTATTTTTTAATTTAATAGTAAATATTATTAACAATTATCTAAGCTAGCTCCAACCGTATCACTTAGCAATTTCAAGTCAAAATTGATCAGATGGATTGAAATGAAATAAATAGAAAAAATTTAAGATTCAATTGGTAAAAAAAAAAAGATTTAAGATTGTGTTAGTTGGGTGTGTAATAAATTTTATATTATTATTATTATTATTATTGATAATTTTCCCCATGCGCGTTGATTGAGTGGCAGGATGGCAGGACGTCTAGAGCTCGTAGGGGTTGAAACTTCAAACGCATCTTGATAAAGATTAGATCATGTGAATCTTCTCTCTCTTTTATGGATTTATTATTGTGACCAGGATCGTTTGGTCGATGTGAGTGGCGATGATCACTTGGCATGCATGTACCGGTGACTAAATCTTCTCTCTCCATGTGATGAGGATCCCATCAACATGAGAGGCTTTCCTGTACTCCACAGCTTCAATAAAAAGTTTCTTCGTGGAAACTGGAAGTATGAATTCCTGTTACATACGTCATAAGTTCTAAAATTTATGTCTAAAGTGCAATTGATAGATGAAAGGTTCATTAAGTAAAACCTTTAGCTTATAGCTTAAACTTTTAAAATAATTGACAATGATCTCACAAAATCTCACATGGTATCAGAGCACGAGATCACGAGTTCAAATCTTTTCGGGACTCTGTTTGCCTCTCCAATTACATAGTTTTTACACTTTGTAGTAGGTAAAATAATTAGACTAAGCGTGAGGAAAAGTGATAAAATAATTGTGATCTTACAAATCTCACGGAAGAAAATAAACTGTACTTGTAACAAAACAAAGTGAAACTCTGTTTGCCATGTTTGTTTGCCTACACTGACAAGATATCTTAATTTGTTGCCACTGCACCATGGCACTATGACGTGAGGGAAACCACTTGCACGGGAAACTCCCAGTTTATATTCGGATGTTCGGACTCCAACATTCTAAGCAAGTTTTCATTATTATTATTTTCTTTCCTTGAATAAAAAGTTCTGAGTTATTAATCTGATGGGTTGTCTTTGTGAAATATTATATTCAAAGTTTTAGTTTTAGTTGCCGCTACGCATGCGGCCCCTGTTAGTAAAGAGATTGAAAAGTGAGGATGCTAGTATCATAGATTCGGATTTCGATTCCCGCTCTCTGCAAAGAGGCAAAGCAAAAGTTAGAGATAGGACGGAAAAAAAAAATAGTTTTAGTTCAACTTTTAGTTTCGGTTTCACAAATGTAGGTACCAAGCTGATTTGCATTGGCTCAGAGTTGCGGTTTTCTTAATAGTACTTTACATATTTTAATTAGTTTCTGGAGTTTAGGACCTATGTCGTATGACAATTTGAGAGGGTGAAAATCAAATTTAGTTTGTTTTTTATGGAAAAAAAATATTTGGAAATTCTTATATAATCACTCTCTTAGTATAACAGTTACCAACTTCTAACAGTTGGAAACCTTAATCTTTGTTATTTTATTTTCGTATTTCGCAAATTATTATATTTTGGAAAACTATGAAAATTGATCATTATCGCTCTGAATTTCTAAAATTACATCAAACATTCATTTGTGCGGGCAACTTGTAACTTGCTTGTATGTTTGTACTATTCATGCAATTCAATTTTGATAACTTGTGTTTACTATTCCTCATTTTTCATATTTTGGAATTATATACCTTTAATTTTTATTAGTCAAACTTAGAGCAGAGGTTTTTTTTTCTTCTTCTTTTTGCCTTTTCATAGTACCCATATATTGTATTGAACTATGACTTTCTTAGGAATGCATTTAATATAGTAGATTACTTGATTTTTATTTCGATAGTTTGTCACTATTTGCGTGAAGTTTGCTCTTAGTAATTTTTTATTTTACTATTTGTCGATGTTTCATGTCTATGAAAATTATTTGTTGGAAGTCCGATAGCTTCATCCAGGGAGATCGCTGAGAGAGACCCCAATTCTAAGCCCCGTTAATATATGCAATTGGACACACTTTCAAACAAAAGCTTAAACTAATGAATTATGCGCCAACTAAGATACTAAATAGCTGCTCACACCTACGATCTCACCTCACGTGTGAGCCTCCATGTTTAATTCAGGTATCCTTCTGCGCCTTTTGCACCAACATATATTCAACTTGAATTACCATTGAGCCTGCATTACTACACCATAACGTCCACCTACCATGTTCCTTCCTTGAAAATTCACCAAAAATCTATACATATGGAGTGGGCCACCAAAACATTTGTTGAGAATGTGTAGCAAAAGTTCGATACCTATACCTAGAAAAACACCAATAGGGAGTCCAAGTCCGAGCTCGTCAATATTTCTCATTAGACACACATTTACTCAAGCTCAGCTAACTAGGATAATATTAACTGCTCCACATAACATCAATTTTTCAATATGGGATTTCTTTAACCAACTCACAAATGCATTCTAACATTATTTGTTTCATAAGTGGAAATCTATCTTTGGTCTTCCAAATTACCATCTTAATATGGGGATATGGATAGATAGATACAAAGATAGCAATAAATAGATGCTCTTCCGAAGGAAAAGTCATGTCGAGGGTGCGCACTATTGAATGGTAACAGTATTTGGTGGTACAAAATTTTTCCTCAACTTAGAGTGAGATTAGGAAGACCATGAGAACGAAGGAGAGTCATGAGAAAAAGAAAAAAGTGACTCAACATAGGAAAAATAATTTTAGGTTACCTTATAGTATACACACACGTGTATATATCTACATGTATTTATCTATTGCGAGGTGGAAATGTCACATACGAATTAACGTTAGCTCCATAAAAAATCCCATGATCTCATGTCAGATAAATTACGAGCTGAAACTCAATGGGCAACCGTATAAAGAATGTTTGCATTTTGGTACTTGGTAAGCATGAGAAATCGAATGCCCATTTTAAAATTCAGGTTGAAATGTCCTATGGTCTAGTGTTTTTCCATGACAATGATATTTCAGAAGTAAGCTCTCTTTGTCTGACTTAGCAACGACGGCATGATGAGAGGGAATTTTTAGTGAGATTTTAGTTGGAACTTTCATGATTTTGAATCCCTTAAGGAACAATAAAGCAAAAGCCTCGTGGAAAGGGCTTCCTCATGGGATTTTTGTACTATACCAGAAGGAAGAACCTTCATATGCAAAATGGCCTCGATAGCTGAAATGACCGCAAGGCTGACATGATTGACCGATCAATTATGTCACTCGGGGATAAGTGGACAACATATGAAATTATTATTTGATAATACAGGAAAACCTAACGTGTTTCGTGCGCCTAATTTGCCCTTGTGTGCTCGTTAATCAATCGCTAAGGCAAGCCCGATAAGGGTATTTCGACATTGCATGGTCATTTTTTTTTTTTTAATTGCGATGTCTTTGAAATCACGTGGTGACTACTCCGGTGAAGAGATTTTGGCAAATGCGCTCTACATCGTGAAGGAAAATCCGACATGCATCTAAGATTTTCTAGTGGGTTTGATGTCGCCCGTGTTCTTATGAAACGAGCAACGCACTATTACAATGTGTCCTCATATCAAGTTTCTGGCCACGATGCATAAACACTTCGATGTTTCAGGTAATATTGACGAGAGATAATCGCTCTCTCTCTTTTATTAAGACTTTTAACAAGTTTGGTATATCGTAAAAGCTCCCGCCACGTGTATGCCAATAGTTTCTACCATGCATGTGCCAACTATTGTGCATGTGTATACCAACGCTTGTTCCCGCGAATATGTCAACTGCTTGTAACGTACTAATATTGTCGCCCCTAACATTGTTAGGGGATCCATTTCCCTTCGATACTAGCCATCCATGAGAGACATGTCAAATTTTGGTGCAAACATTGGCTTGTGGCTAATTGTCTCGCCGAAATTTGATCGTTGACGAAATATCTTTCACCAAAATTCATTTGTTGGTTTTTATTAGAAGGTGATAGGCTCTTGGCGATTTTGGACATGAGTTATATCAACAAAACTGATGCGCGTCGTCAACGCAACAAAAATAAATCCTTATCCGACCTAACTAAGATATAGCAAGGGCAAGCAAGGGTCGAATCCACAGGGATCGTATTACGAAATTCTCTTAACGTTGCTCTCTGGGCAATCGTTTCAAGGTCAAGTTGAAAATTAAAGATTGAAATAGTCGAATAAAAAGTGATAACGAGAAATACCACAACGCAACAATCACATAGTGAAAAAGATCTAGGAACATATAACTCCCCTCGCTTCGTATGCATTCAATCTCTCCCTTCTAATGCTATTGAATTATCGATGCTAACCTAGGATTCTAATATCTCTCATACTTCTTCCGAATGTAGGGAAAACGTATCACCCGTATCGAATACTCACTCTATTCCTAGGCAAGTGAATTTGTGGTGACCCATTTTTTGTTTCAATCTAATGGTACCTAAGGGTTCGGGTATATCCCTATCCTTCACACAATTAGTCCGGTTTCCAACACTTAGACTACTTAGGTTATCCAAGTCGTGATCTAAATCTAGACTACTCTCCTGAGTCTCCCTAGATTATTGAATCTACGCTAATCGGCGGCCAATCAATCAACATGCATTAAGAACAAACAAGAAAACAATTGGAGAAATTCAATAACATTAAGCAAAGGAGCTCATGAAACACATAGGAACACGAGGTTCCGTCATAGTCCTAGAAGAATAAATTAGTTCAGATGGGAAAATCAAAATATCGGCCGTCTCTCGAAGAAACATGAAGAACGACATAAGAAAAAGAGAAAGGAGATAGGAATCTTGTCTTCCGGTCTTCCGACTTGAGATTAGCCTCCTTTGATCTCGATTCTCGGTTCCAGAACCTAGCCGTCACTCCACGTTGTTCTTCCCCTCCTCTTCGTCAGAATGCCGCACTCCAGCAGAAGTTCGCCTCCAAAAGATGATCCCCCCTAGGTATCTCCTCTTTCCTATTTAAACCCCCAAGATTTTCCTAAGATATCCTCCAAGAATAATCTTCTTTTAGCCCTTAAAATAAGAAAACCAAATCCCAAAATATCAAAACAGAATATTCTAATAGGATAAGATCTTCATGCCGTGGCAACAAGGGAAAAATCGCCCGTCGCGCATATTTGACTGCGTGCGGATGGATGCGTCCGTCCTCAGACGGATGCATCCGTCTCGGTTCTGTACACGGCCACAGATTGCAGATGGACGCGTCCGTCTTCCAGGCGGATGCATCCATCTCGGTTCTGTCTTCAGCGACTATAAGGCTGCAGTTTTCCAAAACTTCTCACTGATGCTCTTCACTTCATCCTTCCTCATCACACCTGCACATAGCAAGACCGCACTGAGAAACTCGAGCATGAAAACATGAGGATTAATATAAAAATCAGCTAACCACAACCAAAACATTAAAATAAAGCAAAAACACTAAAAACTAAATAAAACTCGAACGACTAAACTCAATTGTCCTCATTTTAGAAGCACTTTAACTCTACTTTTGTAGAGTTATCAAAAACACAAGGAACAAATATGCTGCAACAGAAATTTAATTAATAATGAAGCTCGATGACATAAAAAACTTTGTCTACAAATTAATCGATGATAAAGTGCAATGACAAAGTTACAATATCATAATTTAATCGGCTGCGGAGATATGCAAGTAGACTAAAATACGAAAATTGAAAGATATTTAAATTGCGAAAAAGTAAGATAAAGATAAATTTGAGAGAACATTGAATTCTTTGATTAATTGATCGATCTTACAAAGTGTGTGATGTGGCTATTCATAGCTTACAATGGACGGTTACATAAAATAGTGACTATATTGGAATTCAAATGAACCAATAACTCCTAATAACAAAGTCATCGATGATTTCTTTAGCGAATTTTCAATTCCTATTAAATTGTCGATTCTATTTATTGTTGACCAAACTCTACTTTTAACAACTTAAGTCTGATACTTGTAATAATAACCAAAGGTTAGTCAATTTTGGGTGTCAATACATGCCCTCTTTATAAGAATTCGATCATTCAACTCTTTTAAATTAGATAATTAGGAGTCGTCATTTGCTGTCTCTGCTATTTGAATACAATATTCAACACAATTCAAAAAAAAAAATCAAGTGAAATCGGAAGGATTCTTATGCACTGAAAAAATTTTCAATTCAAAAATGATTATAAAATATGATGGAAAAGATACAAAATCAATAGGGGAAGGTGGTCAGAAAAACTTATTAGATACCATGACTCGATTTCTAATAAGTTCTACCTACTATTGGTTTTCTTGCCTAATTTTATCTTGGTTAGATTCATCTAACATGTTTTTCCACGAAAAGCCACATTTTACGTAAAGTTTTCATCTGGTCCTATATCTCTGTTTTTGAGTAGTTGCTTGCACTTAGACACTTGCATTGCCAAGTGAAATAAATTACAAAAATTTTGCCTTCAGTTTTTTTCTTCGACTGAATCTCAATTCATTGAAACCCTAATTTGAAAGTTCTTTCTTTGAGAGTGAAATATGACATTTATTTCAAGCCTTTTTAATTGAGCAACATACTGATAGACTAACTCGTTATTATATTGATAGAATATGGACAAATCAACAATCGATACTTCAGGCTTCGTTCTACAAATTGAGGATAGAATTGTCTCTCAATTTCTGCCCAATGAGACACTAAATTAGGTGCTAAATCAATGTACCAGATCAAAGTATTTTTCAACAAAGACAGAGAAATAACTTAAGTCTTAAATTCAATATTTGGGCCGTGAAGTGACCAATATGCTCAATAGTCGATTGTTCATCTTTGGTAGTAAAAATGACAACTTCGGGGATTTCAAAACCTCTTGAAAAGGTTGGTTACTGACCCATTCAAGATGTAATTTCCTCCAAACAGGTATGATAATACTCTTATCTTACCCCAATCGTTGTCAAACTTCTTTGACAAACTATGCTAGGTTTAATTGTGAATGTGGTTGGCCATTTTGTCCTCTAGGCGGTAACGTTGATCTTGCTAGGTTATCAACATTAATCAACATGTTAGGCCTAATAGAAATATTTACATTTGGTGGAACTTGCCTTACAAATTTAACATTTGGTAATTGACCGGCATGTTGACTGGTTTGACTTAGCAAATTGTTGTCACCAATTTGGTTATTCTAACCAATATCATCCTGGTTATTCTCATCATTATGATCTTTATTAGAGGATTTATATCTTTGCTTGATTCTTATAGGGGTTGACTAATTTGAACAAATTATTAGCATCTATAAATGAAGATGGACTAGGAATGTACCCTATTACCACTGGATGCGATAGTGATGGTTGATTGGACAATCCTGACCTGGAGAAAATGTCTTTCATTACATTGATGGCAATCGGCTTGTTCACTTCTGGCATGTGACTCACAATATAATTCGTTTTTATTGTTCCTCAACTCTTCGAAAAATCTCTTCATGGTAGTCAATATACGAGGATTTAGTGCAATTCTCTTGATTGTTCTCCAATTAGATATTGAGGAACATCTGCTTCTTGAGTTGGTCTTCTTCTGCCGTTCAGTTAATGGCTAATGAATCAAAGTGCACAACCCATCACTACCATTGGGATTGTTACCTATGGCATTGTCAACTCTTAATGATTCCTTGTTCTTGGCATTGAATTTCCTCAAATCGAACCACAAGTTATTTCACCAAGCGTGCCAAAAAGTTGTTTTGCCAAAATTGGATCATCAAAGGAATATCTTTCACTAAAATTTGTTTTTAAGGTCTTACTAAGAGGCGAAGAGTTCTATGGCAATTTTGGACATGAGTTGTATCAATGGAACACAAAGAACAAATATGCTTCAATGGAATTTAATCAGTGATGACGCCCGATGACATAAAAAGCTTTGTAGGAATTTAATTGATGACAAAAATACGATGTCAAAATTTAATCGACGACGATGAAAATATGAAACTACGACTACAATATGGGAATTGAAAGTTAACTAAATTGCAAAAAAGTAAAGATAAAGATGAATTTGTGAAAACATTAAGTTATTTGATTGACCGGTCGATCTCTCAAAGAGTACGATGTGGATATTTATAGCCCAGAATCAATGGTTACATAAAACGGTTACAGTTTTGGAATTCAAATAAACAAAAAATTCCTAACGGTGTTTACAAGAAGTTGTGTTATCCACTAACTCCTATTATATAGAGCTTTAATCTACATGAAACTATAAAATCCCTAAATTAGCTACAACAAAACATAACTACCTAGCAATTACATCTTCGTTCAATTGCCTACTAAAGATTAGTTTGTCGATCAACTTCTCAAGTCTTGATGAAGGCTCTTGTCAATATCTAATGTTGTCAATTACTTCCTTAGCGAGTTGTTGATTGTTCTTTTTACTGTTGATCGAAGTCTACGCTTACCGATTAAATTTTGATACTTGCCAATAATAACCAAAAGTTGGTTTTTCGTGTCAACACTAATCCTCTTGTTGGCCAAACCCGTGCCAATAACAATCTGATTGGCACTAATTTGCATGACATCTCATTGATAGAAAGTTGATATCATGCTTAATATGGATGATGCCTCATAAAATGAATGCCTTTCTCAAAATGGCCAATATCTATTTTGCCATTTTAAGGTACCAACTCTATACAATAAAGTGTTTTTCCCCCTTCTTGAATTATCCCGTAAGTGAACTCCTTGCTACACTAGTCCGCTTGGTCTTGAACATCAAATAGAACGGGGGATGCTAGTCTCAAAGCATTCCCTCGCAGCCTGAACTTTTTGAGCCCCGGAGAAAGGAGAAAGGGCTGTAGTTTCATTTCCAAATCCAAGTGGATTCTCACTTCGATTCTTTTTTAAGGTAGACAACTAGATAGAGTTGTATTCACACCATATTCGCACTTATCCAATCAGCCTAGGGCCTCTTGCCTTGATAAAAAAAAAAAAGTTGACTTTTTCTTTTGTCAAAATCAAAAAGATGATTGATCTTAGGATTCTCACCCCCTTTTTTTCCCTTATCTTTGCTCCATTGCTCCATTGCTCCATTGCTCTTCGTTCCTATGGAAGGGCGAGATTGATCAATAACAAAATGAATATTTCACCCCTGCACACCAATCCATGCTTTCTCGTGACCCGCAATACTCGAACGTGGAAGCTTAGCTTTCTTTCACATGAAAAAATTAATATAAGACAACTCACTTTGTTTTATCGTTTTTGTTGGCAAAACCGGCCCCCAATCCTCGGCGATACGGTCCGCCACAACATTGACTAACTGCCACATTTCACTTTTGCTTTGTCATCATTTGTCTGAAGTGCATGATTGAAGATTTGATGCAAATGACAGAATTATTTTATGCATGGTGGGCACATGACGTTTCTAGATTCGCGATAGATCGAAGAGGGGTGCGTACGATCCAGACCGAATCGAAGTGGCCGATTTTAGACGATTTTTTTATTTCAAATTTTTGAAACCAGAAATAATTGATCCGGTTTCCTGTTTTGAGCACGGAACTGAACCACTTGGATCTAACCGGACCAATTTTTTTTTTTTAATAATCTTCCTTTTCTTGTAAAGAGTAAAGAGAAAGAAATTATCAAAACTAAATCGGATTGGTCCAACCCTGAATGGGACCAGCACTGACCGAACTAGTCCGATTAGGTTCTAGGTTGTAGGATGGAACCATACTATATCGTAAACCAATTATCCCTAATAGCATTGAGTTGACAAATACAAAAATCTTTTGAGTGATTTCTAAGGGTGAAAGGACACCTCAAATGTCAATATTTATGTATGGCGTTTACTTTAGTGCCAATATTTTTTTGGGATCTTGTAAGTGTCAAATTATAGAAAAAAAGACTAGTTAAATGCCAACGGTGAGAAATTCCAATGACCTTACTAGAGTTAGCACTTAAATAATTATTTTTTAAAAAAATTAGTACTTAAGTGATCCAAAAAATAATCACCTCCATGCCAACAGCAGGAAATTCCGATGACCTCCTTGAAATTGGTGATTAAGTAATCGTTTTTCAAAAAATTGGCACTTAAGCGATAAAAAAAAATTAACACCAAAGTGAGCGCCATATATAAATATTAACACTTGAGGCATCCTTCTGCCGATTTTTATGGTAATTGTGCTTTTATATTGGAGCTTCGAATCTTCAAAAGTAAACAAGATGGTTTCACTTACATTTTTCTCATTTTTACATAATCCGTTCTATCGAAAGAAAACAAGATAGTTTCACTTACCTGACTGTCTTTCTTGTATTATCCGTAGTCTGTTCTATCAATACAAGGTTTAGTTGATATGAGATTTATGTGTCTAAAAGGACTTCTCGACATGAAAAAAATAATAATAGAAAAACGGTTTTTCAGATGGAACCATACCAACCCGTGAACCAATTATCCATGATAGAATTGAATTGACAAATGCAAAAATCTTTGAGTGATTTTTAAGGGTGAAAGGACACTTCAAGTGCTAATATTTGTGCATGGCATTGACTTTAATGCCAATATTTTTGGGAATTATTTAAGTGCTTTGAAGGAAAAATTATCACTTTAGTGTCAACATCGAGAAATTCTGACGACCTCACTGGAGTTGACACTTAAATAATCGTTTTTTAAAAAATTAACACTTAAGTGGTCCAAAAAATAAAATAATTTCAAAATGAGCGCTATACATAAATATTGACATTTGAGGTATCCTTCTGCCGATTTTTATGGTAATTGTGCTTTTACATTGGAGCTTCGAATCATTGAAAGTAAACAAGATTGTTTCACTTACATTTTTCTCATATTATACATAATCTGTTCTATCGAAAGAAAACAAGATAGTTTCACTTATCTGACCGTCTTTCTTGTATTATCCATCGTCTGTTCTATCAATAGAACAGACGATGGATAATACAAGAAAGACGGTCAGATAAGTGAAACTATCTTGTTTTCTTTCGATAGAACAGATTATGTATAATATGAGAAAAATGTAAGTGAAACAATCTTGTTTACTTTCAATGATTCGAAGCTCCAATGTAAAAGCACAATTACCATAAAAATCGGCAGAAGGATACCTCAAATGTCAATATTTATGTATAGCGCTCATTTTGAAATTATTTTATTTTTTGGACCACTTAAGTGTTAATTTTTTAAAAAACGATTATTTAAGTGTCAACTCCAGTGAGGTCGTCAGAATTTCTCGATGTTGACACTAAAGTGATAATTTTTCCTTCAAAGCACTTAAATAATTCCCAAAAAATATTGGCATTAAAGTCAATGCCATGCACAAATATTAGCACTTGAAGTGTCCTTTCACCCTTAAAAATCACTCAAAAGATTTTGCATTTGTCAATTCAATTCTATCATGGATAATTGGTTCACGGGTTGGTATGGTTCCATCTGAAAAACCGTTTTTCTATTATTATTTTTTTCATGTCGAGAAGTCCTTTTAGACACATAAATCTCATATCAACTAAACCTTGTATTGATAGAACAGACTACGGATAATACAAGAAAGACAGTCAGGTAAGTGAAACTATCTTGTTTTCTTTCGATAGAACGGATTATGTAAAAAATGAGAAAAATGTAAGTGAAACCATCTTGTTTACTTTTGAAGATTCGAAGCTCCAATATAAAAGCACAATTACCATAAAAATCGGCAGAAGGATGCCTCAAGTGTTAATATTTATATATGGCGCTCACTTTGGTGTTAATTTTTTTTTATCGCTTAAGTGCCAATTTTTTGAAAAACGATTACTTAATCACCAATTTCAAGGAGGTCATCGGAATTTCCTGCTGTTGGCATGGAGGTGATTATTTTTTGGATCACTTAAGTACTAATTTTTTTAAAAAATAATTATTTAAGTGCTAACTCTAGTAAGGTCATTGGAATTTCTCACCGTTGGCATTTAACTAGTCTTTTTTTCTATAATTTGACACTTACAAGATCCAAAAAAATATTGGCACTAAAGTAAACGCCATACATAAATATTGACATTTGAGGTGTCCTTTCACCCTTAGAAATCACTCAAAAGATTTTTGTATTTGTCAACTCAATGCTATTAGGGATAATTGGTTTACGATATAGTATGGTTCCATCCTACAACCTAGAACCTAATCGGACTAGTTCGGTCAGTGCTGGTCCCATTCAGGGTTGGACCAATCCGATTTAGTTTTGATAATTTCTTTCTCTTTACTCTTTACAAGAAAAGGAAGATTATTAAAAAAAAAAAATTGGTCCGGTTAGATCCAAGTGGTTCAGTTCCGTGCTCAAAACAGGAAACCGGATCAATTATTTCTGGTTTCAAAAATTTGAAATAAAAAAATCGTCTAAAATCGGCCACTTCGATTCGGTCTGGATCGTACGCACCCCTCTTCGATCTATCGCGAATCTAGAAACGTCATGTGCCCACCATGCATAAAATAATTCTGTCATTTGCATCAAAATCTTCAATCATGCACTTCAGACAAATGATGACAAAGCAAAAGTGAAATGTGGCAGTTAGTCAATGTTGTGGCGGACCGTATCGCCGAGGATTGGGGGCCGGTTTTGCCAACAAAAACGATAAAACAAAGTGAGTTGTCTTATATTAATTTTTTCATGTGAAAGAAAGCTAAGCTTCCACGTTCGAGTATTGCGGGTCACGAGAAAGCATGGATTGGTGTGCAGGGGTGAAATATTCATTTTGTTATTGATCAATCTCGCCCTTCCATAGGAACGAAGAGCAATGGAGCAATGGAGCAATGGAGCAAAGATAAGGGAAAAAAAGGGGGTGAGAATCCTAAGATCAATCATCTTTTTGATTTTGACAAAAGAAAAAGTCAACTTTTTTTTTTTTTATCAAGGCAAGAGGCCCTAGGCTGATTGGATAAGTGCGAATATGGTGTGAATACAACTCTATCTAGTTGTCTACCTTAAAAAAGAATCGAAGTGAGAATCCACTTGGATTTGGAAATGAAACTACAGCCCTTTCTCCTTTCTCCGGGGCTCAAAAAGTTCAGGCTGCGAGGGAATGCTTTGAGACTAGCATCCCCCGTTCTATTTGATGTTCAAGACCAAGCGGACTAGTGTAGCAAGGAGTTCACTTACGGGATAATTCAAGAAGGGGGAAAAACACTTTATTGTATAGAGTTGGTACCTTAAAATGGCAAAATAGATATTGGCCATTTTGAGAAAGGCATTCATTTTATGAGGCATCATCCATATTAAGCATGATATCAACTTTCTATCAATGAGATGTCATGCAAATTAGTGCCAATCAGATTGTTATTGGCACGGGTTTGGCCAACAAGAGGATTAGTGTTGACACGAAAAACCAACTTTTGGTTATTATTGGCAAGTATCAAAATTTAATCGGTAAGCGTAGACTTCGATCAACAGTAAAAAGAACAATCAACAACTCGCTAAGGAAGTAATTGACAACATTAGATATTGACAAGAGCCTTCATCAAGACTTGAGAAGTTGATCGACAAACTAATCTTTAGTAGGCAATTGAACGAAGATGTAATTGCTAGGTAGTTATGTTTTGTTGTAGCTAATTTAGGGATTTTATAGTTTCATGTAGATTAAAGCTCTATATAATAGGAGTTAGTGGATAACACAACTTCTTGTAAACACCGTTAGGAATTTTTTGTTTATTTGAATTCCAAAACTGTAACCGTTTTATGTAACCATTGATTCTGGGCTATAAATATCCACATCGTACTCTTTGAGAGATCGACCGGTCAATCAAATAACTTAATGTTTTCACAAATTCATCTTTATCTTTACTTTTTTGCAATTTAGTTAACTTTCAATTCCCATATTGTAGTCGTAGTTTCATATTTTCATCGTCGTCGATTAAATTTTGACATCGTATTTTTGTCATCAATTAAATTCCTACAAAGCTTTTTATGTCATCGGGCGTCATCACTGATTAAATTCCATTGAAGCATATTTGTTCTTTGTGTTCCATTGATACAACTCATGTCCAAAATTGCCGTAGAACTCTTCGCCTCTTAGTAAGACCTTAAAAACAAATTTTAGTGAAAGATATTCCTTTGATGATCCAATTTTGGCAAAACAACTTTTTGGCACGCTTGGTGAAATAACTTGTGGTTCGATTTGAGGAAATTCAATGCCAAGAACAAGGAATCATTAAGAGTTGACAATGCCATAGGTAACAATCCCAATGGTAGTGATGGGTTGTGCACTTTGATTCATTAGCCATTAACTGAACGGCAGAAGAAGACCAACTCAAGAAGCAGATGTTCCTCAATATCTAATTGGAGAACAATCAAGAGAAGTTGCACTAAATCCTCGTATATTGACTACCATGAAGAGATTTTTCGAAGAGTTGAGGAACAATAAAAACGAATTATATTGTGAGTCACATGCCAGAAGTGAACAAGCCGATTGCCATCAATGTAATGAAAGACATTTTCTCCAGGTCAGGATTGTCCAATCAACCATCAGTATCGCATCCAGTGGTAATAGGGTACATTCCTAGTCCATCTTCATTTATAGATGCTAATAATTTGTTCAAATTAGTCAACCCCTATAAGAATCAAGCAAAGATATAAATCCTCTAATAAAGATGATAATGATGAGAATAACCAGGATGATATTGGTTAGAATAACCAAATTGGTGACAACAATTTGCTAAGTCAAACCAGTCAACATGCCGGTCAATTACCAAATGTTAAATTTGTAAGGCAAGTTCCACCAAATGTAAATATTTCTATTAGGCCTAACATGTTGATTAATGTTGATAACCTAGCAAGATCAACGTTACCGCCTAGAGGACAAAATGGCCAACCACATTCACAATTAAACCTAGCATAGTTTGTCAAAGAAGTTTGACAACGATTGGGGTAAGATAAGAGTATTATCATACCTGTTTGGAGGAAATTACATCTTGAATGGGTCAGTAACCAACCTTTTCAAGAGGTTTTGAAATCCCCGAAGTTGTCATTTTTACTACCAAAGATGAACAATCGACTATTGAGCATATTGGTCACTTCACGGCCCAAATATTGAATTTAAGACTTAAGTTATTTCTCTGTCTTTGTTGAAAAATACTTTGATCTGGTACATTGATTTAGCACCTAATTTAGTGTCTCATTGGGCAGAAATTGAGAGACAATTCTATCCTCAATTTGTAGAACGAAGCCTGAAGTATCGATTGTTGATTTGTCCATATTCTATCAATATAATAACGAGTTAGTCTATCAGTATGTTGCTCAATTAAAAAGGCTTGAAATAAATGTCATATTTCACTCTCAAAGAAAGAACTTTCAAATTAGGGTTTCAATGAATTGAGATTCAGTCGAAGAAAAAAACTGAAGGCAAAATTTTTGTAATTTATTTCACTTGGCAATGCAAGTGTCTAAGTGCAAGCAACTACTCAAAAACAGAGATATAGGACCAGATGAAAACTTTACGTAAAATGTGGCTTTTCGTGGAAAAACATGTTAGATGAATCTAACCAAGATAAAATTAGGCAAGAAAACCAATAGTAGGTAGAACTTATTAGAAATCGAGTCATGGTATCTAATAAGTTTTTCTGACCACCTTCCCCTATTGATTTTGTATCTTTTCCATCATATTTTATAATCATTTTTGAATTGAAAATTTTTTCAGTGCATAAGAATCCTTCCGATTTCACTTGATTTTTTTTTTTGAATTGTGTTGAATATTGTATTCAAATAGCAGAGACAGCAAATGACGACTCCTAATTATCTAATTTAAAAGAGTTGAATGATCGAATTCTTATAAAGAGGGCATGTATTGACACCCAAAATTGACTAACCTTTGGTTATTATTACAAGTATCAGACTTAAGTTGTTAAAAGTAGAGTTTGGTCAACAATAAATAGAATCGACAATTTAATAGGAATTGAAAATTCGCTAAAGAAATCATCGATGACTTTGTTATTAGGAGTTATTGGTTCATTTGAATTCCAATATAGTCACTATTTTATGTAACCGTCCATTGTAAGCTATGAATAGCCACATCACACACTTTGTAAGATCGATCAATTAATCAAAGAATTCAATGTTCTCTCAAATTTATCTTTATCTTACTTTTTCGCAATTTAAATATCTTTCAATTTTCGTATTTTAGTCTACTTGCATATCTCCGCAGCCGATTAAATTATGATATTGTAACTTTGTCATTGCACTTTATCATCGATTAATTTGTAGACAAAGTTTTTTATGTCATCGAGCTTCATTATTAATTAAATTTCTGTTGCAGCATATTTGTTCCTTGTGTTTTTGATAACTCTACAAAAGTAGAGTTAAAGTGCTTCTAAAATGAGGACAATTGAGTTTAGTCGTTCGAGTTTTATTTAGTTTTTAGTGTTTTTGCTTTATTTTAATGTTTTGGTTGTGGTTAGCTGATTTTTATATTAATCCTCATGTTTTCATGCTCGAGTTTCTCAGTGCGGTCTTGCTATGTGCAGGTGTGATGAGGAAGGATGAAGTGAAGAGCATCAGTGAGAAGTTTTGGAAAACTGCAGCCTTATAGTCGCTGAAGACAGAACCGAGATGGATGCATCCGCCTGGAAGACGGACGCGTCCATCTGCAATCTGTGGCCGTGTACAGAACCGAGACGGATGCATCCGTCTGAGGACGGACGCATCCATCCGCACGCAGTCAAATATGCGCGACGGGCGATTTTTCCCTTGTTGCCACGGCATGAAGATCTTATCCTATTAGAATATTCTGTTTTGATATTTGGGATTTGGTTTTCTTATTTTAAGGGCTAAAAGAAGATTATTCTTGGAGGATATCTTAGGAAA
>JAGVVM010002571.1:0-23548 GCA_019149425.1 Psidium friedrichsthalianum
TAAGAAAGGGAGTGAATGAGGTAGAGGAGGAGAAGTAATCATTAAGAATGACAGGAATTGGCCAGTCATGGCAGTCTATTCCTATTTTTGAGATTGTTATGTAATCGATGCAGCCTGTGTGTGCGGCTGAGAGTGTGTAGTTTCAAATTGCCATTTACTTATGTGGAGGGCAATCGTCGTGTAATGTGTGAGAGGTCTATGGTGAGCGAAGGCGTGAGATACTAGATGGCGGGCCACGAATGATGTAGGCGGATTGGCCGTCGATGCCCGTTTCCTAGTTTTTGGTATTCTTTGAATTTTTTTTGTTTTGACTGATATGTATAATTAATGACAATCGAATACGGTATGCAGCATGCACGTAGTCGGACTTATACTTTGAAATGCCCTGATGACTTTTTTTTGTATTTTTGAATGCTTGGGCTTCCATCTTGGGTTATGTGCATAAATTAAATTGTAAAGTAAGGCGTAAATAGACCTCTATGGTGGGTCGGTCGGCCTTCCCATTCTAAGGGTTTGATATACATAAAATTACATTACAGAAAGAAAGGCAATAATCAGAACGCTCTAACGGTGGGTCGGCTTTCCCTTCTGGGTTTGAGGGTGCAAGAAATTAATTTGCAGAAAAGTAATAGCAAGTATAATCCAACAGTGGTTCTGCCTATGCTTGGCCTTCCACTCTAGGGTTTTCGGCACGAACTTAATTGGAGAAAATAAAGACAGTCCATACAGAACCTCTAACCGATGAGTCGGCCTTCCCATTCTAGGGTTTGAATGGTGCAGAAATTAAATATAAGAGATGCAATCAAAAGATCGTTTCACCACAAGTATGGGCAAATCCTGCCGTAATTTGGGATTCGTATCTTTTAAGTGAAAAATGCAGAAATTGTATACGACTACGACATGTGAATATGACACGGCATAATCGAAATTTAAATCAATCCATTGAGATATCGACATTCTCGAAAATTTTTAATGATTAGGATCGTTAGCTGATTTGACTGGATTTGATTTTGTCGATTCGGACTCGATCACCTTATGATAAAGATTGCAGCTCTCACACAGACAGGATGAACTTGTGGACTTGTGTTGTCGTAGAGAAATTGGGATAGTAACACGTAGATTAACTCCCATTATCTTCAGATTCTCTTATGGAAAAGAATTCTCTCTCTCTTTTATTTTTTTCTCTTCAATCTCTCAAAACCTTCTCAACATTCCATTTTTCTCTCCGAAAAAACCCCCTCCAGCTCTGTTTCTTCTTCTCCTTTTATACCCGCTCCTTTTATCTCTCATTCTAATTTCTCCGCCATCTCTATCTCCCATTCAACTTTCTCCACTACTCCATTCTTCATCTTCACTTCATCTTCTCTTCTCCATCTCTATCTCCATCTTTTCTCCCACTACTTTCTTCTTCTCTATTTTCCGCTCCCATCTCTTCTCCCCTTCTAATTTCTCCACTAACTCTTCTTCATCTCCCATCTCCATCTTCCCTTCTCTATTCGTTATCTATTTCTCTATCTATCTTCTCCATCTTCTCTCTCTACTTCGAATCTTATTTGCTCCCTCTATTCTTCTCGCATCTTCCCTTCTCTCTTCTATTTCTTCTCCCCTAACCTCTCCTTTTGGTTTTTACAAATAATCCCTCAAGTTGCTGTATTTGCACGATTTTAATACAAAAGTCAACTAAGCCCTTTTACAAAATTGAGTCATTCTGGGTAATATTGGGCCAAGATGAAATTCAAACTATTAAGGATAATGTCATAACTCCTAGAAGTGAAAGACAAAAATAAAATGACTTGAATTAGATTTTTTTTTGGGCCGCTTTGAGATTATGCTCATGAAGGAACATATGACCCTGAATTGTATTTTTTGAATTTTTGATGGCCAACATGAAAAGGGAATTAAAAATCCAAAATTGACTATTTTTTTGTACTTTTTTTGTTTCCGGGCATCAAATGCAATACCTTTTCAAATATTTTCCTAATTTCTGAAAAATATTAAAAATGCAAAAATATGAAAAATCATTTTTTTGTCAAATTGATTCTCTAGGCTTATTGGCCCAAGGTCCCTAAGTTGATTTTTTAATTTTTATGAATTTTTATGATTTCTATTATTTTGAAAATAAAATAATGTGAAAATACTGAAAAATGGAAAATAATTTTTTGGTCAAAATTGGTTCCCTAGGCTTGGCCAAGGTCCCCAAAGTTATTTTTTATTTTATGAATTTTTTATGGATTTTCTATTAATTTTCGATAATTAAAAATGCTGAAAAATAAAAATATGAAAATTATTTTTTTTGTCAAATTAGTTTCCTAGGCTTGGCCAGGTCCCCAAAAGTTATTTTTTAATTTTATGAATTTTTATGAATTTTTATTAATTTTAGAAGAGAAAATGATAAAAATCAAGTGTCAACAAGTGTCGCATATATACGTGCCAGATTTTGTGAGAAAGTGAGCTCGAGAATCAATCTATTCGGACATAGTGTTTCCGTTGGTTGAAAAACATGGTTCGGATTGAGACACCGAGGATTACTAGCATAATTCGAGGGCCATTCCTTCGAATCTTCGTCTTTAAGGTCCCACGGTTATCGTGGCATGTTTAAACTAGAGCCCGACAAATCTTGGGCTCGAGGACAAAGAAGCAGAGCCGGATTCAACTTCTGTTATTCCATGTACGTTTCAAACTTGCTTTAGAAAGTTTATTTTTCGATTAAATATACGAGGATTTCTAGACTATCTAGGGTGCCGTTTGAATTTTTTTCTTCCTCTGCGTGTATGATATATTTTCATGTATGTGGACGAGTATCCGGGACTGCTAGAAACCCCACAGAATGTCGTGTGGTCGTTGGGAATGGGCGTGTTACAAAATGAATGAACACATCTTGCCATTAAATATGATAGAAAGTACAATAAAATGTCCAAATAAAATATCACATGATTGATTTAGGGCATACACCTAACCTCTCCCTGTACTTCTCATTGGCAAGTTGTCCTACAAGTTGTTCAACATTTGAAGGGAGATCTAGATTAGAGCCTGTGTTCCATAATCAAGGACATCTTAAATAGCTAGTTCCCGAGTCTTTGGAGGTGACGGGATATTCTTATGCATATTAAGCTAGTTGCCCTATGGATCGCTGGTCACTACAAGATACTGTGTCTTTCTCGATGGTAATCTTGTGTCATGGAAAAATAGAAACAATCTAATGTTTCTCAACTAGCACAGAAGTTCGATATCATGTTGTAGCTAATGTTATAGGTGAACTTCAATGGTTTCAATATGTTGTTAGATGATCTTTTATTTTCCATTGTGATAATCTATGCTATTCATATTGCTAACAATCCAATGTTTCATAGCGAACAAAGCATATAGACGTGGATTGTCATTTCATTTGGAAAAAGGGAATTGTGGAGATATAAGGTTAGCGCGCACACGTTCTAGGGAGTAGCTAGTAGACTTCTCACAAAGCCCCTTCGACATGTATGAGTTTCATACATTTGCCACAAGTTAGGCCTTTTTGATATGTACACTCCAACTTGAGTTAATAAGTTCGGGTTATTCATGTAGCCTATAAATATTTCTTTTGATAACAATAATAATCATTCTCCCTTTTACCAACAACAGTAGCACAACTCGCTTGCTTGCCTATCATCAAGGAAATTCAATTGATATTTGCTTGACATGCATCTGCATCAATTCTGGAGCAGCATGCTTTCGCTTCCGTATTTTGAAGACGACGATGGGAGCTATACTGATGTTATGTGGGTAATGTGGATAACAGAACATTCCCCTCCCTCCCTCTCCAAAGTCTCTTGGCTAGCTTCCATTAGTACAAAATATCGGCTTGTGGTGGTCTGCGAGAACCTTAACAATTTGCGAGATGTCTACATGTCAATCCTACCAGCACTGGGAAGATGATAAGTTAACATGCGCATCAGACGCGAGTAGTGGTTTTACTGCCTTGGAAATGTCCCACGTTTACATACCCAAGTATAACATGCATATCAGACATTCTCATCTATACATCTCTCCAATAATTGCCCGCTACTCAGCAAGTGCGGTGCTCGTGGACTAGGAATGAGAACTCCTGCGCAGAAGTAGGATCAGGCAGTGACTCCTGAGAAAGAGAACATTCATGTGAGATCAATGGCCAATGTATAGGGAGATGACATACATATGACCACCCCACTCCTTGAATCTTTAAGATTAAGACTACGCATAAGTTGGGACAAGGGACTGAACCTGTGGTAGGTGCGATTGTTTCATCAATAAACCTTCAATCAAATATAGGATCGTCCCTCACATTATAGCTACCGATGGCTCCTCAAAATGGTTCCAGTATCTGTTGTACAACCAAACCGAATCAGCTTCTACAGCGTAACCATCTTCGTTGCGATGCCAGCCAAAGTACGCATGCGTCCTGTTCTTTATGTCCAGAATCCCATGGCCAAAACTGGCTTCACGGTATGCGGAATAGTGTGGCTGAGGTTCTGTCATCCTGTAAAGTTAGCATAAGAACTTCTATAAGTTTCATTAAAATTGCGTTCTCTCAATAATATTCATCCATCTTCCGGGTAACACCTTTGGTTATAGACAAAAATCAAACGACGCATAACATGCTTACTCTGTTGCCAATCCTTCTAGGTTTCCTCCATCTCCAATGGTAATGTAAACTGGGGCTGATGGATCTCTTATGGGTGTGCATAACCCATTCACTATATTGTACGCGACATTGGATATCCGCACCTGACATATAAATACATCTGCTCTTAGATGAAAGTCAATTTGTTGAAAAGATTATCTCAGAATGTAACAAGAAACGAATGAATGTCCTCCTCTTTTGAAGAGCCCTTTTGTTCCTCTAAACAGCCACAATTTTCCTAAACTCATATAGCCCTAGAATAGATAACCATTCCCCCAACTTCTGAAAAACCTTTAAGCGTTACTTTGTCAAAGTTGTGTCCAATTATATCCAGTTATAACAAGGAGGGCATTGACATGTCAAGAAAAGCTGAGGAAGGTTTTCGCACAATTAAGCTCCATAAAATGTCCAAGTAATCTAGTCAAGGCTATGTATCATATTTCTTTGGCTCGATAATTTCACCTGTAATATGATAAATCAATGATAGAGCAAAAAGGAGAGTGGGAACGATTTCTGAAAATAAAACGGATAATGTATAGGCAGACCGTTGATAATAGAATTTTGTTTAGGGAAGAGTGGGACTTACAGAGTGTTCATATGCATGAACATGACCAGCGAAGATGACATCAACTTTGTACTCCACAAACCACGGCTCATACATTACTCTCATAGTTTCCCCTTCCATGTAGTGATTTTTATAGCTATTATACAGAGGAGAATGCATGAGAAAAATGAGCCAGGGTGTTTCTGTCCTGTTCACTCTGCATAGCTCATTTTCAAGCCATTTGTATTGTGGAGTATACTTGCCTTTGAATGGAAAAAGAAAAATAGCCCAGAGTCAGTAGCAATAAATTTTAATCTTACCAGCAATAGAACAATACAAACTATGAAATCCCATGATGAGCATTGCTATTAAGCTCAATAAGTGGTGATTAAGTGAACCCTTACCAAATGCTGAGTAAGAAGCCATGACAATGATATGTGCTGAGGCTCTCTTTATTGAATACCAGAAAGGAGACGTGCTGTCTGATGCTTCGTATGGCACATGAAACCGATGAGAGTATGGCTTAAATGGTATAGATTCACCCTGCAGGGACATTGGAAATAGGCAGTGAATTTGAATGTTGTTAGAATAGAGAAAATATCTTGACAGAACTGTATCGAGACACAGACGGCACTTAAATCCTTGCAGGAAATGAAGCATTCAAGAGTCAACGTGAAGATTAAATCCATACAATTTCAGGGGCGTAATCGATTTCATGATTCCCTGCGGTCCAAATCCATGGTTGATAAGCAGCATTTCTCTCGATGAACCTTCCCCAAGTATCCCATCTAGTGTTATCATGAAGAGGATAGTCATCAGCATAAGATAGGTCTCCCACAAACAGCAACGTTTGCCCCTTTGTTGGATTTAATTCATAATGGGTTAGTGTTCTATTGGAATCATAAGTTTGGCCAAGATCTCCTGCTCAAAATGAGAAGTAGTACCAAATTAAAAATGTTTCACAAAATTCCAGACAGACCGCATCATTGTTCTTTCAATTCTGCAGTCTAGTAACAATGACCAAGCAAAGAGAAGTAAGTGAATCTGCAATTAAATGTTGCCATTGCTCGACACCATTATTGCGTTGGATTCTGTGGGAATGCTACCACCGGCCAACGCATAGCAATGAGACTCCAGTAACATTTAATGCAGAATCAGCAGATTTCATTTAAATGCTGCAAAAAATTTATTCTACCTATAAGGCCGAACACGTAAGGAATATCTGGGCCAATTCCAGGCGGGGTTACGAACCAAAACTGCCTTGTGCTATTTCCAATCCCAACCTCATAGTAGTATTTGGTGTCAAACTGCATAATTCGAAGAGCTAGGCCATCATTGATAAAAGCCAACCCATCTAGCAGATTTCGATCTCACGCAATGGAACTACAGCGATCAGCAACTCCCCAAAAAAGCAGCTAGTATAGCAAGTTGACACTCTTGAGACTAGCCATCAAAGGGAATATGTTACCTCCAAATCCTCAATAGCACAGTGATGGATGTAGCCTGACGTGTAGTTGAAGTACTTGTATGTTGTGACTATGCCCTCGGCACGGCTTTTGGTCGAGCTGTCCTCGGCCCAGTAAACCACAGTGTTCGAACTGGGTTCATCTGGAGTAACCCAAGAGACGATCACTCCTTTCCCCTCATAATCTCCTTGTGTGATGTGAACCTACAACGAGATAAAAACATCGCAGAAGCATTATAGCACGTGAACTCAATCTACAGGAAAAAGCAGAAAAGATTAGCCAACTAATAAGCTCACCGCCCAATTTGAACAAACAAGGCAAGGTAAAGCAAAGCAATAGAGAGAAAATTGTGACTCGATATCATATGTATTAACTTTTGGGACTGCTTCTTTCGAATCTTGCTTGATACCTTCGAAATCATCACCTTACACGAGATCAAGCATACGATTTCTCATCAGCTATTTTCCCAGCGAAATTCTCACAATACCAAGCAAAACCAAAGAGTCCAAAAAACCAAAATTACCAATTTCCTTACGTAAAGACATGAATTCAACGGACAGAAAAGAAAGGAAGAAGAGAAAAGGGAACTCGCCTGTTGAGGCGCATTATAGCCAGGAGGAACTCGAAACACATCGCTGTCAAGCGGCATATCAGCTGACAAATTTGTGCTCCTCACGTAGTCGCTCGTTATTCCGCCATAAACGAACTTGACAAGGCTCAGGATTAGAATCAGTACATGGGAAACAACACGGGCACTCTTCTCGAACTCGATTCCCATCCTTTTCGGATTCCCACAGAAATGGATTTGATAAAACTTGGATTTAACAAATCGACTTCCGCAGTCGCCGGTTCTCTCTGTTTTCGTTTTATAGCTTTTTGTTCTTGCCCTAGTTCTTGCTTCTGATTTCCAGTGTTGGTGACAAAGAAATCCAACTGCTGGTCCACGGCCATTTGTACGGTCCACTGGCAAACTCATCCACGTCAACGATGATCGTGAAATATTCAACGCCGCAACGAATATCCGCAGATTTGTTACTACCTTGGGGTAAGAATAAGCTGATAAATTGCATTTGCATCGTTCGGTATAATCGCAAAACTATCGTTCCTCGATTTAATGGAATCTTCTTGTACATAAGTGGCTTAGTGAGAATAGTGCATCCAATCACATGTACGGATCGTCTTGACTACTTCAATTCACATTTATCGATGTTTGGCCTAAATTTTGATTTTTTGATTTTCATATTGCACAAAAATTAAGAAAACATTGCAATGTATATCATGCCAAGGTTGCCTTGGGACATTGACAGAGTATGACATTTTGAAGACTTTCGAACAGAGATGGAAAAAAGCAGCAAATTGGCGTGAGTTTAAGCTGAAAAATGTCAGGCGTTGGAATGAGAATGCTCTCTTAAGGCTCAAGAGGATTTCATGGATACTTTGTTCCTCGACTAGCCCCGACAGTGACAAAAAAGTACAAGTCAGGGACGAAAACTACCCAAAAAATTGGCATGTGCAGGTCTTTAGATCGATTGATTCGGGATCTGTAAAGGGATTCCTGAAGAGCGTTGAAGAAGCTGCGAAGTAAAATCTTATCTGTGGAAAGAACTTGAAAATAGACAAAGCATGAGGAATTCGGATTCTCCACCGAAAGAAAAGACAACATCATGACAAAAAAAATAGAAAAAAATGGTTAGTGGAAGAAATCATGATAACACACGGCCATGTGTGAGATTCAAGGACGACAAACTCTAGTGGACTTTTTTCGGAGAGCAAGCTGGAAAAGGGAGAGGCACTCATTCTCTTCCTCAGGAGTCCTCTCAATCTTTGTTAGGTCCTCACGAAATCAATCACCATCGAGGGCACGCATATGCTCCTAGAGGCGGCAGCTCTACTCGCTCTTCTCCATGAAGGAGCTTCATTCTTCTTCCATGAAGATAATTTGAGAAACAAAGACACAGCTTTAGCGTGGCTCATCATTTTCCTTGCCGAGCTTATATTATCCTTCCAGGGGCTCTCTCCATCTCAACCCACAAACAGCAAGCAAGCAAACAAGATAAGCAAGAACAATGAAAGAAAAGGAGAGGGAATCTTCAAAAAAACCATGGCTAGAGAGTAGATTTGGAGATGAGGAGAAAGCACAGTAAAATTTCTTCAGCTCTTCGCAAGATCCTAACGGTGAGTTGAACCCACGAGCGAGCAGATCCTAACGGTGGCGTTGAGGCGAGCCAAATCGAATGCGCCACGAGTAGACCCAACGATGCGTTGACGCATGAGCAGATTTGAAGATGCGGCAGCGCAATGAACATATTCCGTCGTACGAGGCCGTAGTGACGATGGCTGGAGGGCCAGGACAATCGCTTTCTGGCCATACTTGCGCGACCTGTAACCATCGTCAAGAATGTCATCGTCGCTCTTCGTGTGGAATGCAACCCTCGGCGGAATCGCTTTCCTGGGTGGTGCTCCGCAAATTTATCTGACCCAGAAGGAGGCTAAACCAATCCACTTCCATGCCAAAATGTTGAGGCATTTGCTGCAAGGGCATGAGATTATTTCTCCTATCATGAACCTGTCAGCATCCAGAAATTTTTCGTCAGGTCGAAGCATTGACGAGAGTGGTGAGCAACTACACAGGTACTATTTAACGTGGGCTTACTTTTATTATTATTTATTATTTATTTATTTATTATTTTATTTTTTTGGTCCAAGACTTCCTTTTATTGTGGACGTAGCAAGCAATGAAAGCATGTGGAATCTATAGCTAAGGGCATTCAAGTATTTATCGGCTATAAAAAAAAGGAAAATAAAAAAAAAAGAAATAGAAAAATAAAACAAAACAATACAAAAAAAATAAGGAAGTGAGTAAAACATGTAGGGGGCCTTCTTGCATTTTGGGCTAGAGAGTGTTGGGTCTAATCTGATAATTGGGCTCAACCAGTGGGTTTTTTTTTTTTTTCGAATTGGGCCAGGTCTAGGTTTAAGTCAAGTTTGGCTTTAAAATAAAGATTACTATTGACACTTGAAATTTAATCATGTTTTTTAAGAAAATTCATTGAAAATTTATAAAAATTTACAAAATTAAAAAATCAGCTTTAGAAGCCTTGGCCAAGTCTAAGGAACCAATTTTGAACAACAATAATTTTTAGTATTTTTTGCATTTTTTAATTTTTTAAATATTTTTAATATATTAGGAAAATATCCAAACAACCATAAAAAAAAATAGATTTCGTGGCCTAAAAAGTAGGGAAAAATATCCAATATTTTTATTTTAAATCCCTTTTCATGTTGGCCCAATTAAATCTGAAAAATCCAATTTGGAATTATGTGTTCCTTCACAAATGTAACCCCAAATCGGACTCAAAAATGCAATTTGAGTCTTTTTATTTTAATTTTTCACTTTTTATGAGTTGTGACATCCCCTTCTAATATCCAAAATTTTTATCTCGGCCCAATGGTACCTGAAATTTCTAAATTTGACAAAAGGGCTCAATTGGAATTTTTAGTTTTTAATTTGGCCCCCAAATCACCAAGAATGAAGTTAAAATTTTTCTAGGGGCACCCATGAAAATAAAAACCCATCACCCTATACTTTTTAGCATTCTAAATCCATTGGTGGGGGTATTTTGATCCGTTTTCGCCGTTTAGGCTTTGAAATGCTCAAAATGAGGTTTCGGGTCAAATCGAAAATTTGAGGTTTTTGTCCAATTTCAAGTGAATTTTTCACAAAAACCTCATTTCCAAATGTAACCCATCATGGGAAATCCATTTTTGGCCTCAATTTCACCAAAAAAGACCAAATCACAGCTTAATTTGGCCTTTTTCTGGCCGATCGGGTCATCGGATCGGATCGACCCGACCCATGACCCGACACTATTCATTGTCTTCAACCTCTGCGTAGCTCACATAGCACACGTGCATGTTTTTTTTTTTTTTGAGGTTTTCTTCTGCCCATTCTTGAGCGATGTCGTCGCGCCATATGCTATCGAATCTCTCCCTTTTTGTCGTTCTGCGCACATGCTCGACGTACGAGTGCACGTGTCCGTTATCCGAAGGAGAGGACGAACAAAGGACGGGCTGAGTTGTCTTAGCCGAGCAAGGAGAGGACGGGGTATGAGGGATTCCAAAATGTTCTTGCGCAAGGTGGATATAAGAGAGAAAACGAAAAGAAAATCGGGGTTGGGGGGGGGGGAGGTTCTTTTGAGGAATTTCCTCTCAGACTTGAAAAACGAAGAAAAGGGAGAAAAAGACAAGAAGGAGGGGAGGTTGAGAAAGGAGAGCAAGTTCACCGTGAGAAGGAAGACCAATCCCTTCATTGTCACCACGCGTTGCCATTGCCACGGCCATCTTTCGACGAACTCAAGTCAGCCCAAACCTCCATTTTCATTCTGCGACTGTTGTGATACATTAACTTGACCTGGGTCTTATTGCAATGAGTTGGTTTGTCGAGTTAGAATCACTAATTTGAGGTAGCTAGTCATGGTTATGAGCTTGGTTGCATTCGTTTGATCTGTCAATGCCAGATTTACTCCGTTTAAGTTTTGTGCATCACGTGTTCGTTAAAATGCCGAAGTGAAATCCCGGACCCAAGCTCTAGTCAAATGCTTTTTACTACCTGTTTGTGCGTTTTCTCACTCCGGATCACATTTAGGACATGATTTGAACTTTCTGTTGGCTAGTTTGTGCATCGTTCCGATTGAAAACCACATGGACCAAACATCGCTTGAATCTCGCTAGAGTTGTGATTTGCGGCCTCCAAGTGGACATTCTCTTTTGCGATCTAAACCGCTCAGTTAAGTAGTATATTCCTTTTATTGTAGTGTTGTTTCACTGAATGAAAAATGAAAATAAAAAAAGAAAAGCGGGTTCTCTAGTCCGGGTTTGGCCAAACTATGGATAGTCGTTGGGGGGCCTTCGGCGGTTTGCATTCGGGTAGGGATTGGTCAGCAAGGTCAGGTGGATGTTCGCGTTGATCAACGTCGTCATCGAAGGTGGTGGTGCCGACGGTCGACGGCAGTTGACGACGGTTGAAGATGACTAACGACGAACGTTGGGGAAGGGACTGACTGGACGTTCTAGAGATTGAAACCCATGTTCATCATTCTGGAGAAGAAAACCCACGAAGAAGAAGTACCAGCAAAAGTGAGCATTAAGAACAAGAGAATAAAAAATGGGAAAAAACAAAACAAAGTACAAAGCCAAAAGGCAAAAGAGGTTCTGCCTCATGCGTAAGCCTGTAAAGTAGGAAAAAAAACAAAAAAGACAAATAATAAATAATAATAAACAAATAGAAATTTCTAGATTAGTAAAAGAAAGGTTAAACTTGGGATTGATTTGGTTTTGGGTTGCGTGTGGGCTTAGGAATGAAATCTGATCAGACTTGGGCTCAATTGGTGGGTATTGTTCATCCAAATTGGTCTAGGTCTAGGCTTAAGTCAAGTTGGGCTTTAGAATAAAAATTTGGGCCATTCTTTTTTCTTTTTTTTTGGATTTTCATTTGGGCTTAGCCCTTTCTTATTTCACTACTTTAGAAGGGTTGAGCTTAGAAGCTCAGCCCAGATCACAATTTTCGGAATAAAAGATATTTAAAATATTAAAATAAAAAACATTAATTAAAAATTCCTAGAAAATTGTAAAAAAATCAAAAGAAATCCAAAAAAAATCCAAAAAATTCCTATTTTTGTTGACTTTTCTCTCCTATCTTTTCAAAATGACGATTTTGCCCCTTATAGGAAAATTATCTCGAAAAATTCCAAAAAATTCCAAAAAATTCCAAAAATTAGGAAATTGGCCATTTTAATTGGCAAATCCTATTTTTGTTGATTTTTCTCTCTTATCTTTTCAAAATGATGATTTTTCCCCTTTTGGGAAAATTGTCTCGGAAAATTTCAAAAATTTCCAAAAAATCCCAAAAATTAGGAAATGGGCCATTTTAATTGGCCAATCCTATTTTTGTTGATTTTTCTCTCCTATCTTTTCAAAATGATGATTTTGCCCCTTATGAGAAAATTGTCTCGAAAAATTCCAAAAATTTTCAAAAAATCTCAAAAATTAGGAAATGGGCCATTTTAATTGACCAATCATATTTTTAATAATTTTTCTCTTCTATCTTTTCAAAATGATGATTTTGCCCCTTATGGGTAAATTGTCTTGAAAAATTTCAAAAATTTTCAAAAAATGTCAAAAATTAGGAAATGTTCCATTTTAACTGGCCAATCCTATTTTTAATGATTTTTTTCTTCTATCTTTTCAAAATGATGATTTTGCCCCTTATGGGTAAATTGTCTCGGAAAATTTCAAAAATTTTCAAAAAATCTCAAAAATTAGGAAATAGGCTATTTTAACTGGCTAATCCTATTTTTGATGATTTTTCTCTTCTATCTTTTCAAAATGACGATTTTGCCCCTCATGGGCAAATTATCTCAAAAAAATCCGAAAAATTTTCAAAAATTAGGAAATGGGCCATTTTAACTGGTAAATCCTATTTTTCATAATTTTTGTCTTCTATCTTTTCAAAATGATAATTTTGCCCTTTATGGGCAAATTGTCTCGAAAAAGTCCGAAAAATTTTCAAAAATTAGAAAATGGGCCATTTTAACCTACCAATCCTATTGTTAGCGATTTTGCCTCTCCAATCTTTTCGAAATGACGCTTTTGCCACTCATGGACAAATTGTCTCCAAAAAAATTTGAAAATTTTTTAGAAAATCTCGAAGATTGGGAAACAGACACATTTAACTGGCCCACCCTATTTTCGATGATTTGGGTTTCAAATCCTCTCAAAATTTACAATTTCGCCATTCAGGCAAATTGTGCCCCAAAATGACGATTTTACCCTTAATGGGTAAATCAATTTTAATTCATCCCAAACTTCTTCCAAACTTTAACACACCCCCTCCTATAAGCCAATAGGACTTTATTATGGATGTCATGTATTGAATTGATGCGTTTTATCCGCATGCTTTTGAGCCTTGATTTGCGCACCTATCTTATTGATTGTGATTGATAGGTTAGTTATTTCTATCTACATGAACTCCTAGATTTTAGGATTCTCTCATCTCAATTCATCTACATGAAATCATAGTCAGGAAATCGCTCAATTTCGGTACCTAAAGGGCATCAGTGGCAACATTAGCGTAACTAAGTCCCCGATCCCAAATCTCTGGTTTCGTTAGAGTCGTACGGTTACTCCCACCGTCTGACGAGGTTTCCGATCTACCTTCCCTAAAGATCGGTGGCGACTCCGAAAGCATGCACATATCACCCGACCACACTTAAGGACGAATCCAATAACCCGCTGTAATTTGGTATGGGCTTGGGAGGGCTCGAGCTATGCCCGCTTCGCTCTAGAGGCAGATTAGCAATCCACCAGCCGACCTCCATTTTTGAAGATCGGGTCGCGACAGGTGGCGACTCCGCTAGGGAATTGGTTCTTAAACCTTTAGAGGACTTGAGCCAATTAAAAAGTTGATTGGTTTTTTAACATGTTTTCTGCAGATGCTCTTGAAGGTGAGGTACGTATGCTAACCATCGTGTTAGATATTTTTATAGATGGAGAAATAAGGGGTGGAGTATTTGCTGATGTTGTTTCCTACAGGTTGGAGTTGGAATGTATGCTTGTGAATGTGATTATAGAAGCGATGTTTTAATGTAAATTCTTGTGCATGTACTGCATCTTTTGGTGATCACAACACATCGTACACACCAGCGATCAAACCCCGACTACAACCACCTTTAGGTTTACCTTAAATAGGGAAATGGTGCGAAAGGATCTTGTGATTAATTGCACTTGAGACTTTCATATCCATTCCCGCTCATTATCTGGATTAGCGTTTCTAACCCTCTTGGGCGGGTGCTCTTGGGGGGGAATCTGCTATATACGGATCGTGAGAGCCTTAGCCATAGGTTCCACAACCCCATTTTGATTTTTAGAGTATTATCCTCACTTCTCTCATGCGCATGTTTGTGGACGGTTGGTATATTTAAAACCAAAATATCTTTTATTCTTCACTAGAAACGGTCGGTAAGTTCGTTCCCTTTTCGAGCGCATTTCTTTTGTTATATATATTTGTTACCTACATGGTGAATTGTTCATGGCACGTGCGTTGGCATACATAGAGCATATCATGCATATCATCACGTTCTCATTTGAGTGATTAAAATTAATGCCGATCGTAGAATAGATTGTTGCCGCATCCCATGGGTTCGTCGGGCTTAGAACTTTTCCGCCATGAGAAGAAAGTGGTGTGGCCCACCCCTAACACAAGGTTTCATTTCACCCGATTTCTGCACGGACGAGAACTCACTGGACGGAATCTGGGGCCACCTAATGATTGTCACACCAGCTTCCATGTTCACAACATCCACCTGAAGCAAGATATCGAAAAACTCTTGGAATCCTACCGCGAGACTCAGAAGAAGACCCGCAACCTGCGAGCTAGGGAGAGGCGCGCCCGACTGAAGAAGGAACGTCTAGCTAAGGAGAACCGACCGATGACAGCACCTTGGGAGAAGGGGCATCGTCCGCCATCAAAACTCGCCCGAAGCGCATAACTCTAAAGAAGAAACCTAAGACTGAGGAAGTTGCTGGAGTGCTCATTCGTGGCGAAAGATACACGCAGGTGGGACCGTGGATCACAAGGGCATGTTGAGCCAAGAGCTCGAAGCATGGGGACTGAACCCATAGGGGTTTTTCTAGGAAGAGGTGGTCACATTCCATTTGATCTTTATTTTCTTTTAGGACTCATGTATAGGGTTCCCCTACTCGAATTCCTGCTTCCATCTTATCCTTTAGACTTTTATGTATTAGGATCTATCTTAACTGTAATGTTTGTTTGGTTTATTTTCCCCGCATCTTCATCAATGGAATGTGACATCGGCATTTCTTTTAATCACAAGAATGACCCTGATCAATTACATATCTCATTTAGGTGAAATTTCAGTTAGATCTCTCATTTGATCCTTTTGGTCCCAAATAAGATAATCTAACTCTTATTTCACCAAAAGAGATATGGAATTGAATCAGTTCATGCATACATAACATTTGCATCGTGCATTTTAAAGTAATTCATGGCAATTAATTTTCAAACATCACTTGTATGTTCTAGACTTGATGGGGAAGAATGATATCCAAGTGATCGACATCCCTAGAGATAAGCTCCTAGCCTGGTGGGACGGCCTCAATGAAGCAAATCAATCATTCGTCAAGAAGAAGCTCGGATATCTGATGGACCTGCTACAAGTACAGTGCCAAGTCACTCTTATCCAAGCCTTGGCCCATTTTTGGAATCCCAACACTGTCACTTTCAACATGCAAGGATTGGAACTCACACCAACGCTGGAGGAGTATAATGCCGCCATCGGAGCTAGGTTCATTGATCCCGCCTTGTACAACCACCTATAGGACTTGACACTCATAGTGCCCTAGCTGAGTTCCTCGACACTAACCTTTCTCAGATTTTACCCCTCATAAAGAGCAATTCAGGTAGGTTTCCATTATCTTTCCTCATAGAAAGATTCTCTCGCCTTCCCGCAGACAAGGGACCAAATCTGGTAGAGTATTTATTCTGGCCTTCTTCAGTTTCGTCTTGTTCCCCATTTCACCCGTTACTTTCGACCCTTCGATGTCTGTAGTAGCTAGGCAAGTCTGCTGTGGTTGGGACTATTCCAATCTGATTCTGGATGAGACTTTATTTCTCTAAACCGTTTTATGACTCGGGGCAAGGGCATCCTCCGAGCCTCATCTGAACTCCTCTACATGTGGTTCACATCTCACATCAAGGACTTCCACCTCCGCATGGGCCTCAATGAGATTAGCCAATATACTCACCCACTCAATTCCTTCATCCAAGTACAATCGGATGTCCACAACCGTTCCTTCGTCAAATGGATGAAATTTCTCGAAACCTTAGAGCGAAAACAGATCCGATGGCGGCTTAGATGGCCGAAACTGTCAAAGGCGCGTCTTACGAGTAACAATGGAGATCCCGTTCCGTTACTGGGGATTACTGGAGGGACGGCTTACTATCCACCTCGTGTTGTCAGACAATTTGGGTTCTACAAGAGATCTCTCCCCGTTGAGACCTGGAGTATTCTCATTTGACTTACCACCAGGAGTCCTCTTAGGAAAGGTCAAGGAACGATTCCTAGCCAAGGTGGAGCATATCAAGAATAGTTTGAAGGGTTCCTCACTACAAGACATTGAATGGCCCGACTCTTTGGAAGGCGAAATGGAGACCCACAGAGCTTCACAGGAGTACATCCAATACTTCAAGGCAATTAGACGCAGCTTTGTGGAGCCCTATGTCCCGAAATACATAGTTCCGCACGTACCAGGAGTGGAGCCATACGTGCCCGAAGACGTCGGACCACCGCATTATGATGGAGATGGGGAGACTTGTATCTGGGGACCAGATTTTACTGGGGAGGATGAGGTGGCCCTAGACACCAAACGCCCCAAACTTGGATAGAAGGACCCCCGTCAAGTTTAGACTATAGGAGCATTACATTTTGCACCTTTGTTAAATGCTCCTCATGAGCTTTTCTTTGTAAAAGGCTCATTTAGTTTTTATAAACGTATGGCGTGATGTTTTCCAAACCTGTCAAAAAATTACCATGGATTACGTTTCTTTTAATAACATGTTTTCCCTTGGAGAACAACGAAAAGGATTTGCTATGCGAGGCTAAGGACCGCATGGAAGTCCTCTTCCTCGTTAACCGTGAGAAACCATGAAATTAAAAGGATTCAGTCCAACCTGTCATTAATTTTCACTATTCTAACCTGCTTTTCTTCAAAACAGGTATTTGCTAATCACGGAAACAACACGTAGCCCCATTAGAACCCGCTTGAGGACGAGAATGGAACAGCAAGAACTGAGTCCCAGGGTGATCAATCTCGAGACGCAAGTGAATGCAATGGCCGCGATGTTAGCTGAAATGAAGGCGATGATGATGGCAGCTCAGGAGAAGAACACTCAATCGCCCGATCCGGAGAAGTCTGCTCACCCATCTCCATCTGGCCTTCCAGGAGTAACCCAAACCACGGGCGAAGCGAACACCCTAAGGGCGGATCAAACACTGAACGTCGAGGTACCGCCCAAATCTTCACCAGTGGTCATCGACTTGGATACAGAAAAGAAGGAAAGACCCGCAAGTAAGATAGAGGAAGGTGCGAGGAGACTCGCGAAGATTGAGGAGTGCCTCAGTAGTCAAGGGTACGAGCTGGCCCGTTTTGACAAAATATCTCCCTTTGCGAAGATAGAGGTCCTGCCTGACTATAAAGAGCTAGAGTTCATTAGGAAGTATAGCGGGACAGGCTGTCCTCGGGCTCATCTGAAGTACTACTTGCGCAAGATGGCACACTATTCCAACTACGTCCCTCTGCTGATGAACACATTCCAAGAGAGCTTGGCTGGCGCTGCTCTGGCTTGGTTTATTGAGTTGGATCTTAAGGACTATGATGGCTGGGAAGATTTGGCTGAAGATTTTCTACATCAATACAAGTTTAATACTGCGACGGCCCCTACTAGGGAGGAGTTGCTAAGGGCAACAAAGGGAAAGAATGAAGCGATACGTACATATGCCCAAAGGTGGCGAGCTCTGGCCACGCAGGTTAAGCCAGCAATCCCTGAAGATGAGCTTGTGGACCTCTTTCTGAAGGCACTACCCTACGAGTACTTTGACAAATTAAACACCTCTGGGTGTCAGACCTTCGTACACCTTATTAAGGTCGCCGAGAGATTAGAATGGGCGATGAGAGAGAGAAAGGCACCTGAGGCTGTAACTAGACGGCAGTATCTAGCAAGGAGGGAAAGGGAGTCCAACATCGATGTGGCTTTTGTGCCCAACCCACCTCAACCAAAATTGTTCTCTAACTCCACCTCGACGCAAGGAAATTCGTCATGGTCGGCACAAAAGCCGAATCATCAGAAGAAGAAGCAGCCTCCTAAGCAATTCACCCCACTCCCCAGACCATTATCCAAACTGCTCCCAATATTGTTAGAGGGGAGATTGGTCGCCAAGGAGCCGCCACGACCGAATCCCTCAAGATTCCCCGGTTATGACCCGAGCCAATCCTGTGTCTACCACATGGGAGAGAAGGGGCACAACGTCGATAATTGTATGGTACTGAAGTTCAAGGTCCAAGCCCTCATTGACAACCATATCCTGGAGTTTGACAAGACGGAGCCGAACGTGCAACAAAACCCGCTCCCGGAGCATCAGATTGTGGGTATGATCTTTGGAGGAGTAGAGGAGTATGTGGATGAAGAAGATCTCAAGCTAGCAAAGACCCGCCAGGGGGATAGAAGATTTATCCAAGAGGCATGTAAGAGAGGAGAGATTGTGGACACTTTGGGGCAGGATAGTGGAGGCTATAACTTCAAGGAGTTGTACTCAATTCCTCCCCGCTTCTTTGAAAAAGCTAAGGAAGTAGTGCCCGACAGGTGGGCAGGCATGGACGATGAAAAGGAAGAGCCTGAAAAGGACCAATTTAAGGAGGACTCATATGTGATGATCGACGAGATTATCCCAACAGTGACACATGACGGAGGGGTCGACCCGTCGATGGAATCGAATGTCACTGGACGACTCGATAGCATAGAGAACAGACTGAATTTCACCTTTGGAAGATTGTTGAATTCGCTCCAACGGTTAAGAGAATTAAATCAGGCACAAGTCACGAGCGACGCGCTCTCACTACAGTTGCTCACAGGATTGAAAGCCAGGATCAACGATTGATCGCCATAGAGGAACGATTGACGGAATTGGCAGCTTTAGTCTTCAAGGTGAAAGAACGAATGGATATGCATGAGCCTGGTACGAGAAATGCGCCAACCCGAACAGATCTCCTCCAGATGGCCAAAGAGAGGGAAGAAGGATTCAAGTCCTATGCACAAAGTGGAGGTCGCTGGCCTCATGGATTTATCCTCCTTTGACTGGGGAAGAGCTAATGGGATATTTCTAAGAACCCTCCCATGTGATTATTTCGAGCATATGGCCATGACCACCTATGGTTCGTTCTCGCACTTGCTACGGGTAGGCGAGAGCGTTGAATGGGGGCTAATGAATGGAAAGCTTAAGGGGAAGAATGCTAGCTTCTCGAGGGGACCGTATGTGCCATCCACAGGCAGAGCTAATAATGTGCCCTATGTAGAGCCCATGTTTGGGTGCAACTCTGAGGACCTAGATGATCTCGTGGCGATGGTTGGGGCAATCAAGTCTTTTGTGATTGACCTAGATAAGGTTGATAACTGGGAGGAGGAAGATAACTGCGTCGTCAAACCAGTGGTAATCAAGATCTCTGATGTCGAGACAAGTGATGACCCAGATATGGAAACTGAAAAGTTTAAGCCGGTTGTGATAAGGATCCCTCCTGTAGAGGAGTACAACCCCAAGGCAGTCCATTGGGACTATGGGACAAACGAAATTGATGTCGTGATGCGGTCTGGGAGATTCTATGCACCTAGAGAAGAGGAAACCAAGAAGGGGACGTAACTAAAGAAGATGCTGAAAGGCTGTTAACCATGGTTAAAACAAGCGAATTGAAGTGATAGAGCAGCTACAAAAAATGCCGGCCCAGATCTCACTGTTGGACCTGTTTGTGAACTCAGAAAAACATAAGAATGCGCTGATGAGGGTGCTCAATGAGGTACATGTACCTAAGACAATTAACGAAGTGCAGCTGGAGGGCTTCGTTAGCACCATCTTGTTAAAGGATCAGATTGCCTTCTCGGATGAAGATTTTCCTATGGATGGGCAGGTTCACAATAAAGCCTTGTACATATCAGTGAGGTGCCATGGCAAACAGGTGTCTCATGTGCTGGTGGACAACGGGTCAGCCTTTAATATATGCCCTTTGGCCACGCTGAGGAGTCTAAGCGTGAATGAAGAGTTAATTCGCACCTCCAAGGTGACCATTCGAGCCTTCGATGGAATGAAGAAAACTGTCGTGGGAGAGATTAAACTGGATGTGTTCAAAGGGCCAGTCAAATTCTCCATCGATTTTCAGGTTATGGACCTCCCCAGTGCTTTCGGCCTGCTACTTGGAAGGCCATGGATTCATACGGCCGATGCTGTACCCTCAAGCTTGCACCAGAAGGTTCGATTTGTGGTAAACAACAAGGTGATAACAGTGCATGGTGAGACAGACCTCGCGTCCTATCAGAAGAGTGCTGTGCCTTATATAGAGCCTGAATCAAAAGAGGAGTCAAGCTACCACTCCCTTAACCTTGTCGCTTTCGTGCGCACACCCCCGAGGACTAAAATAGCGAATCCTGCACCATCAAGCTATATGCTCGCACCTGGAAGGATGCTGTTGGTCCATGGTTTTATCCCTGGAGAGGGCTGGAAAGCACGGCCAAGGAATTTGCCAACCCCTTCAGCTGAGTTCTAATGAACATCGAACTGGTTTAGGTTATATGGGTAAAGCTTATTGTGGTTTCACTTCAAGAAGTAGCAATGGAAGCCGAGACCGAGGCCCAAGGGGTAGAGGAGGCAGAATCAGTTCTTTTGTGGGATCCAGTATTTGGAAGGGCAAAGCGAAAATGTTTGACAGTCCCCTCAATCGGATTTTCTCTAAGTACCCCAAATGGTTGGCAGATGAGGATATCCAAGCTGCAGTTGATCCTGATATACCTGACTCCTTCTTTGAAGATTCCGTGAACGCTACTGTGGAGTGGCTTGACACCGACGCCGAGTTACATGAGTAAAGAAGCTCTTCTTCTGCTTCTTACAGCACTTCATTACCTGCAATTTTAATTCAGTTGTTGCATTTTGTTTAACTCCTTTTTAATTCCAAGAAAAATGCCTTTGGATCTCGAGCCCTTGGTCCAAATGGTTGCCCTTGTAATACGGCCTTATCAGTGAAATTCAATAAAATGCATGTGCATATTTTATTAAGGACGTGCGGGAAAATTCCAAACCAGCCCAATGATCATGCCTATCTTCGATTCTCGAAGATTTGAGGCCTGGATTCCCGCACGCTTCCTACTTTGTTAAGTAAATTATGAGAAGCGAAGATGTTTGAGGATATGAGGACTAGCTCTCTTATCACGTTTTGCTTCTTTGGCGTTTCTCAAATGGTTTTCGAAAATCATACATGAAAACTACTTGCTAAAAGAGACTAATCATCTTCATGACATTTCAAGGATATCATCCCGAGCATGCATAATAGGCTATTGTGTAACTCGGATCACCAAGGAGATTACTCTTGTGGTGTTGGAGAAGAAGAGGGGGATTTCATAGATATTCAGAGGGATTGGAATCGTCATGAAGAGTCTAATTCCCTTACAGAAGAAAAAGCAATGGTAGTAAATCTGGGTGATTCAGAAAACATCAGAGAAGTAAAAATTGGGGAATCACTCTCCCCTTTTGAAGCGGCTCGAATGATTGAACTCCTCAAGGAATACCAAGACATCTTTGCTTGGTCGTATGCAGATATGCCGGGCCTCGATCCTAGCATTGTTGAACACGCTCTGCCCACTGATCCTAGTTTCCCACCTAAGAAGCAAAAGCTTAGGCGAACCAAACCTGAGCTGTCCAAGAAAATTGAGGAGGAAGTAATGAAACTTCTTGGGGTGGGATTCATAGAAACAATCCCTTATGCTGATTGGATAGCTAACATTGTACCATTGATAAAGATAGACGGTAAAGTCCGTATCTACGTAGATTATCGGGACTTGAACAAGGCTAGTCCAAAGGATGACTTCCTTTTGCCCCATATTGATGTGCTCATCGATAGCACAGCTGGATTCGAACTGTTTTCATTTATGGATGGATTTTCAGGATACAATCAGATCTTGATGAAAGAGGAAGACAAGGCAAAGACTTCATTCATAACACCATGGGGGACCTTCTGCTATAAGGTCATGCCTTTGGGTTGAAAAATGCTGGGGCGACATACCAAAGAGCCATAGTCGCTCTATTCCACGACATGATGCACAAGGAAATTGAGGTGTTCGTAGATGATATGATTGCCAAGTCCAGACCAGGAGAAAACCATGTTTTGGTACTAAGGAAATTATTCGAACGTCTATGAAAATATAAGCTGAGGTTGACCCCAATAAGTACATATTCGGGGCAAGATCTGGAAAGCTTTTGGGATTTGTGGTTAGCATTCATGGCATCGAGATCGACCCGCCAAAATCAAAGCCATACGGGATATATGTACCCCCACCTCGGTAAAAGAAGTGAGAAGCCTGCTAGGGCAACTGAACTACATAGCCAGATTTATATCGCAGCTTTCTGATGTGGCGAAGCCTTTCTTTAAACTCTTAAAGAAGGGCGCTAAAGTCATTTAGGATTCGGACTGTCACCAAGCGTTTGAAAAGATCAAGGAATATCTGGTCTTGCCTCCGGTATTGGTACCCCCAATCTCTGGAATCCCTCTAACTCTATACCTTACAATCCATCAAGAGTCATTGGGAGCTTTACTTACCCAGACAAGACCGGAGGATGGGAAGGAGCGAGCGATTTATTACTTGAGCAAGAAATTCACACAATCAGAAGCCAATTACCCAGCAGTTGAGAAAACATGTGTCGCATTGATCTGGGTACTCCACAGACTAAGGCAGTACACTCTCCACCATCATATTCAGCTGGTCACAAAATGTGACCCCATCAAGTACCTAGTAGAGAAGCCAGCTTTGCCGGGAAAGTTAGCTAAGTGGCAGGTACTGTTATCAGAATTCGACATCAGAAGCTCGACCCAAAAATCGGTCAAAGGGAGAGCCATAGCTGACATGCTGGCAGAGAACTGTCAAGGCCTTGCAATCCCTAGTGAGGAAGAGGCTGAAAATCGAGTCTTAACATTATCCAATGATAAGTGGACCATGTATTTTGATGGTGTCGTCAATCTAGCCGGATCTGGAACTGGGGCAGTGTTGATATCTCCGGAGGGTTTACATTAGAA
>JAGVVM010002572.1:0-11283 GCA_019149425.1 Psidium friedrichsthalianum
CCCACAACTAATGTCATAATTTAGTAAATAATAAAAATAAAAGGCCTATTAACATTGCCAATGCCTAGCATGGTGTGGTATCGAAATGAAAAAAAGGTCCGAAGATACTAGGGATAAAACCCTGGTGTAAGTAGTAGTTGTAGTGATAGTAAATAAAACTTTTTTGGATAATCAAAAGGAAACAAAAGTTAAAATTATTAAATGTGTTTATTTAGATATGGTTAACTAAACAAGGCATGTCTTGAATAAATAACCACACAAAATGATAATTGAATCGTATTATCATATTTAGTGTTTTATTTGCTGAGAGCATTGGTCATTCTGTTGCTACCTTTTTATGTGATTTCTTACCATATGAGCTTCTGGTTCGAGAATGTCGTATGTCCGAATCCTCTACAATCTTTTGTTAGGCAAACCAATGGTCATCTTTGTGAACACAAGTTGGTACCAGTTGGGCGTTTTAGATTCTAGCGTGGTTCTTTAGTGAAAAGGTGACTAGGTACCGGGGCCACTAATCATGATAACGTTGGTAAACGGAGGGAGGTGACGGAGCTAGCGAAGATGTCCCAAGAACAGTCTGGGGAGGGGTTGAAGGGCAGAGCGTGCGTGTTATGTTTTGCATATAGGTTATTATGATCCATAGTATCGGACCTAATTGTTGGAAAGCCTTGTAGGATTGAAGTTGGCCCGTGTTGGTATCCTTACAGTAGACTAGTATTTTCCCTGTATGCCTCCGAGTTTTATATTTTTGGTTATGGCTAATGTAAGAACTTGTACTAAATCAAAATTCTACATGAACGAATATTTAAGTTATGTAAATCTTCGCTTGCATTACTTCAAATTGGAATATTAAGATTAATGGAAGCGTGTTCTTCACACATCACCACAACAGCCCTCGTGCACCCCACAGGAGTGCACATTAACTCAAAACAAACTCAGATCCAAGACCTCGGGGAAATAAACAAAAAGAAGTGAGGCCCCAGTCAGACAAGCACACCACAAGAAATGGTGCAGAGATGGGGTCATATTCCTAACCTAAAAAAATGACAAACAATAAAGAGTGCAGATAAACTCAGCAAGTTAATCTTTTTTTAAGTCGCCTACAATTTAACCAACGAAAGAAACAAAGCAACAACATATCAGGCAGCATCAACATTATAAGCAATCGAGAGCTTGGTTCCACTGGCGTCGAACTACCACCATAGTATACGAAAAGTGATGCATACCCACAAACATGATCTGTTGCACGATGAATTAGGTAAAAGGAAAAAAAAAATTGTAGTCAAACCATGCAATATCTCTATTGCTTGTTCCGCTGTGAACGCCAGCCCAATCACACAGAATAGCCACCAAATCACACAGCAATGTCTTCCCATAACTCCATAAGGTGAAATTATGAGCATAAGCCCATTTTCTCGAACCTCACTCAATTCATTTACATAATATGCAAAAGATATATATATATATATATATAATATATATATATATATCATGTTATACAGCATTATGCAATAGGAAAGCATCAGTCATGACTCAATGATTAAGCTAACGAGGAGCTAGCCGTTCCTCTAATTAAGCCAACCTAACATCACCACTAGCGTTCGTCCAAAATGATCTGACTAGTGTCACTCGACCTCACTGGAAATACTTGACTCTAATCCTTCGAACCTCCCATTACTCAATCCGCATTCGCACTAACCTTTATTAAAACTCAAACTATCAACAGCTCAACTGAATAGCATTTTGCAAGATTACGTCTATCCACGCTAACAACTCCTTCGCATCGCCTAAACCGAACTTGTCCAATTTCAATTCCTTTGTTCACACATCAACTCAACAGCTCGACTCTCAGATGCACCCACTCATCACCTCTTAGGCTTTATTGACTATCAACTAGAGCATACCGACCAATTCAAGACTTCTGACTTTCATACCTCCTCTGCGGTGTCATGTAACCGAACAGCACCTCACCCCAATTGCGAAACCCAACCACAATTTCAATCCTCCCAAGTCTTATGCGTATCTACCCTATCAGAATCGACAACATGCACAAAACCTTTAGACCTGTACAGCAACCATCCGCAACTCGCAGACTCGACCAGCAACCATCCATAGCTCGAATTACTGCATTTCGACTTACGTTACAAAAATAGTGGATGACTTAGAAAAACCGACTTGCCTTAAACTTCGCTGCACACCTAAACTCGAGCTTGCTGGTTGCCGTGAAGTTGCCAATCGCTGAGCTAGTCGAGGGAGTCGAGACAAAGGGAGACGCCTTCGCGGGGGATACAATCGAGGGGCTCCAGCACGAAAACGAGCAGATGGGTCTGCTCCTCTAGGTTCATGCTCCACGCGGGCCAGACCTTCAAGTGATTAAGTGGGCTCACGCAAATTGTAGTTGGGTGAGCGGGTGGGCCTCACGGCCATGATTTCCGGCTGCATAGAGAGAAGGCCAACCGTTTTTATTGGGCTGAACTCTTGGTAATGGGCCGGACCCCAACACTTGATTACCATTCTCTTTTCCGGGCCCCATTAATTGGTTCAATAACTTTTAATCTAAATCGTCCCCTGCTTCACTCCACCTAAGTCAACTTTCTAATCCATTTCATTCCTTTCTTATTTATTTAGGACTAATTATGGGGCGTTACATACATTAATAATATGCCATTTGAACCTTTCCCTATCTAGTAACTTAAACTATATGATTTCACTTGCAAACGGTTTATTTGAAGGAAGATTCGCCCGAAGACATTAAATATGGAGCTTTTGCCAAGCATCCATCTATAATATAACCATTGCTCCTGGTCAATTGAGCGCACATGACATATGGATCGCATAGATTAGCATGATTTTACTAGTATAAAGAACGTGATTGTGATGGAAAAATCCTAAGAATTATCTAAGTCTACTATCTCTCGTTTTATAGGTTTCTCAAGATCTCTATGGTGATACTCCTTCTTGGTTCTTCATATACTGGACGGTTAGGTTGAATATAATTGATGATTTAACCTCACGATTTTTTGAAAAACCCAATTACATCAAATTTGGCTTATGTGTCGGAATTATTGTGACAGGGTAATGGTCGCGATGGATGCTACAGCTTGTTATGTCCAGGTTTTGTCCTTGTAGATAAGAAGGCACCCTTCAATGAACCCTTGGTTGGTTCCACTTATGGTGGAGTTCAACACGTGGTTCCGATCCAAGTGGAGCAGGTAAGCATCATTTTGAATCACACTCCCTGTTGTGATCTTCCACGAAATGAATATACTCTCTCTCGCTTTCTCATAGATAATTCAACGCACGCTATAGTTAATCCCGTAGGCCTTGATTGTTCATTATTAGAGTAATTAAATATTAAACCATGCCTTCATCTAACAATTTAAGCTTTTAGAACAGTTAGCATGGTTCCACAAAATTTCACATGATATCAGAGTAGGAGATACTGAGTTCAAATCTTTTCAGGCTCTTATTTACCTCGGAATGGAGAAAGTTTCCACCAATGAGACATGTAGTAAGAATAGCCCCTAAGAAGAAGTCTAATTTAGCTACATGCAAAAATTTTGAGTTAAATACACTCAAAACCCAAGCAAGGGCGCCAAACTAGTATAGGAGTATATCAAAGACAACTCATATCTTTTACTGAACGCTCGAAACATATCAAATGACGTATCTCAATCTCATGTCTGAATGAACCCTCACAATTTTTTTGGTCAAATTTCAAAGAGGATATCACGTAATTTCAATGAATAATTACCTGGAAACTGAGAATAATCATGTGGCTATCTCTATAATCTAACGGTTCATTAGATTGATTGAGGTTTATGATTCGAAACTTCATCGAAAAAATATGAAGATAGATCATCTTTCATATTTGACCAAAAAAAAAAAGATCATCTTTCATATAGAAAGTTTTAAATCGATTTTACTTCTAATCAAGACCGTGCAACTGGGAATTGGTGGCTGATACTTGGTGACCCTCCAACTAAGATAGATTATTGGCCAAAGGAGCTGTTTTTAAATCTGCGAGATGGTGCACAATATGTTGCTTAGGGAGGAGCTGGCACTGCAGGAAGTAATGGAGTTTGTGCTCCAATGGGTAGTGGTCACAAGCCTGATGGTGATTCCACACATGCAACATTCTTTCGACAGCTAGAATGGATTAGCAAATATGGTGTACAATTCCATCCTACGGAAGAAGTATCTAAAGGGGTGGACAAATCGAACGTGTATGATTTGCAATACTATCGCGATTCATTGGGACAATTGTTTGGCCATTGTTGTAGTTATGGAGGTCCCGAAAGTTATTGTATGGGATGGCAAGTCCATGAGAAGTTATTTCGAACTATTCAATAAGCAAAGTTGCAAGTTTATAATTCTACGGCTTTTGTTGGGGCCGATAATGCAACCTAGAGGGAGCGAATAGGTTATTTCAAAACTTTGTCAAATAATTCGGAAACCAAATATGAATATGAAAAAGGTTAAGTGAGCAAATGTTTTACAAACAGTATCTGAGTGTGTATAGTACAGAGTAAAGCTTTAGAAAAAATTGGCACATCAGATATATAGTGATTCGGCTTATATACCAAACCTATGTCTACTCACTCAACTAATAGCCACAATACTTGCTAGAATGTACTAGTAGAATGCCTCATAAGTTACAAATAATATGTGAGCTAATCTTTCATGCGATAGATCACATTATCTTGATACAAACTCATTACTCGAGGATGTGTACTTGATTTTGCATGATTACAATGCAATAATAGATCACAAGATCTTTCAACAATTAAGCTTTTCAATTAGAATAATTTCTAGAGCAACACTTGGATAAAATCTATTCAGTTCTTGGTCCCTTGGTTAGCCCTTGGCCTTGATAATCTTTCTCCTTTTATAAACCTCAGCAATCTAGCTGTTTGAGCATCTTGAAGAAGCAAAAGAGCCATTGGAAGTTGATGGGACAGTTTGTCCTCACGTTGAAGCAACTTTTTCCATAGCTTTCTCGAAATAGGTGCTAAGCTACTGTTCCACGCTGACAACTTTCTAGTGTACTCTAACAAAGCAATCATTGTTCCTAGGAAGATCAAAAACCTTCCATTGGCCTTTCCCATCAAGTGTTGGTCACTTCAGCCGATCTTTCTTAAACATCAGCTCGTATGGACTTTATACACTTTATTTGATATGATCTTTCAAGATCCAATATTAAACAACTGGTGACTAGATTTTTTGTGATCCTCAGCAGATGTTTTCAGGAAAGTGCTTTAGACTTCACGTAATTTTTACCCAATGGCCATAATGTGATCTTATCCATATATATCAAACATCTGCACACCAAAAATAAATCAAATACCAAATGATAGTTTGAAAATCATCAAAATGTTTTATGAGATGTTTCTCCAACATTTTTATTGCCAATTATTTGTATCCCTTTTAATTCTAGAGATCAAGGTTGCGTTACTAAAACAACTAGACTCAGGCTAGTTTCTTTGTATCCCTTTTAATTCTCGAGATTGAGGCTGCAATTACCATATCGACCTGACTTGATCCACTTGGGCAAAGCTCCCAAAAGGAATACTTTGCGTAATTACACAACGTGAAGACACTTTAGGTTTAGCGTTGGCTTATTGATCACTCAACTGGGCCTCTCCCAACCGATGTGGTGACTTGAGGTGTGAGAAACTCTCCCATTTAATTACCAAAGATGTCATAAATATATTGTGTGAATGTTAATTCAGTTTTAAACTTTTAATAATTCGTTAACGTAGACATTCTGGCCAATTTTATTCAAAAGTCACTGACGAGTTAAAAATTCTGTGAATTATTTTCCCTTTTTGTCAGCAAGGAACACGATAAGCGATTACTCTAAGCTGGCTCTTCCTCCAAAATTAGGGTGTCAATGAATATCCTTGATCAGCCCCAATTCAAGCTGACAGCCGCAAAACCACAACGGCAGCACCAACAGTTCCCGCTAAACGACGCCTCGGAGACAAGCCCACATTCAGGATACTCACCCCGGGGCTGAACGACGCCACGTGAAGCCCACCTCCCCCTCCCCTAACCCGACGCGTCGTTTTTGCATGTGCCTCCTGCCCCTTCTTTATTAGATTGTTCACGAATTGTCCCTCCCCTCGAATTCGTTACTCTCTCTGATCGAGCTTTCACTTCCGCTCAGGCTTTGAATAAAGCACCACAGTGCCTATTTCTCGAGTAAAGGGGGATTGATGCAGATGCTTTTGTCTCCTCTCCGGCTACAAGACGAGAAGTTTCGTCCTATCTCCGCCTTAATAAGCGGCCATCCACCCGCTCACCATGCACGCCACGTCCCGCTTCCGCCGGAGACACCCGTCTTCGTGCATGCGCTTCCCTCCCCTGGATCCCCCACATCCTGTTCCCTGTTCCCATCACACTCTCTCTCTCTCCACCAACCTATATATACACATGCAGGCACTACCCTCGATTTGTGTCAAGATATCGACAGCAAAATCTTGCTAGATGGCGCTCAAAGCGAACCTCGCTGCGTTCTCTCTCCTCTCGCTCTCTATCCTCCTGGCTGTGGCCTCGGCCAAGCAGGACCCGGAGCTGAAGTCGTGCCGGCAACAGTGCGAGATCCAGCAGCAGTTCACCGAGGAGAAGAAGCGGCAGTGCGAACAGCAGTGCGACGACTACGACCACCAGAAGCAAGAGCGCGCGCGGGAAGAAGGCCGAGAGGGAGGCGGGCAGTGGTCCGTCGAGGACGACCGGAAGCAGCTGAAGGAGTGCCAGAAGCAATGTGAGAGGCGACAGCAGAAGGGACGGAGCAGGGAGCAGTGCCAGCAGCGCTGCGTCGAGGCGTACGGACGGAAGGAAGAGGACCAGCCGGGGAGAGGAGAGGAAGGAGGAGGAGGAGGAGAGAGGGAGGAAGTGGGTTAGCGAAAGGTACGAGGAGGAGGAGGAAGAAGAACAAGAGAGAGAAGGACGAGAAGGGAGAGATAATCCTTACGTCTTCGAGACAGAGCACTTCAAAACCAAATTTGAGACCGACCACGGAAGGGACCTCGTGCTCCCCGAGTTCGGCAAGAGGTCCAAGCTCCTCCGCGGGATCAAGAACTTCCGGTTCGGGCTGCTCGAGGCCGAGCCCCACACCTTCGTGGTCCCGAGCCATTGCGATGCGGACGCCCTTCTCTTCATGGTCAAGGGTACGTAATATCTCATCACAATCTCTTTTAGCTAGTTAGGGAAGCGAAGAAGGCTACGTGAATGTGACTAGAATTGACCAGGTTTTTTTTTTTTTTTGAATTGTGTGCGATTGCGCGTGTAGGAAGAGGTACGATCACGCTGGTGCGAGAGAACAAGAGGCACAGCATCAACGTAGAGGAAGGCAACATAGTGAAGGTTGAGGCCGGGACTCCGGCCTACATGATCAACAGGGACCGAAATCAGAAGCTTGTTGTCGCCAAGCTCATCCAGCCAGTCAACCTCGCCGGCCATTTTGAGGTGATCATCGTATTTGTTGCATCAAATTTGTTTAAGGTTTTCTCCACTTTTGGAAGATTTTGACTTCTTTTTATGTTTTGGTGAATTCCTACTTGCAGAAGTTCCACGGAGCTGGTGGTGAGAACCCTGAATCATTCTACACAGCGTTCAGCTGGGAGGTTCTTGAAGCTGCCTTGAAAGTAATTAATTTAATTAGGCTCACTCACGAGATTTGGGTTACCGGAGACAAGAATCGTTGAACTCATATATTGATAACATGTCTTTAATACTAGTTTTGAATCTAATCATGCATATGCAGACGGATCGGAACAAGTTGGAGAGGCTGTTCAGGCAACAGCAGCAAGGAGCCATAGTGAAAGCCTCAAGGGAGCAGATCGAGGCGTTGAGCGGCCACGAGGAAGGCGGCCGGTGGCCATTCAGCCACGAGGAAGGCAGCCGGTGGCCCTTCGGTGGCTCGCACTCCTTCAACCTCTTCAACAAGCGTCCTTTCCACGCGAACCAGCACGGCCAGTTGTACATCGCGGATAGAGAGGATCTGAGAGAGCTGGAAGACATGGACGTCATGATCTCCTTCGCCAACATCACCCAGGCACGAATTGCATTTGTTCACTTTAGTGTTAATTTGCGAATAGGTTTGAATTCCTTAACATCTTTCCTTAGGGATTGTATATTTTTTATTAGTCTCGTATCTAACTATAGAACTTGAAAATGATGGGCAGGGGTCCATGATCGGTCCATACTACAACTCGAGGGCCACCAAGATATCCTTCGTGACCGAAGGCGAGGGCTACCTTGAAATGGCATGCCCTCACCTCTCGTCGCAAAGGCACGGTGGCCGAAGCTCCGGCCACCCACACCATCAGGGCGGCAGCGGCCAGACTCGGGGCTACCAGAAGGTGCGGGCCCGGCTGAGGCACGGGACTGCATTCATCCCCCGGCGGGTCATCCGGTGGCTGCGATCGCGTCCAAGAACAGCAACCTCCAGATCGTGTGCTTCGAGGTGAACGCCGAGAACAACGTCAAGTATCCACTCGCGGGGAGGAGGAACATAATAAACCTGATGGAGAGGGAGGCGAAGGAGCTGGCGTTCAACTTCCCGTCGAGGGACGTGGAGAGGATCTTCAAGAACCAGGACGGCGACTTCTTCTTCGCCGGGCCGGAGGAGTGGCAAGAGGGGAAGAGAGGCTACGCCGACGACTGAAGAGAGAGAGAGAGAGAGAGTAGTGTACTTAGGAGGAGACGAGTGATCAGGTTTTGGGTTTTATATGTGAAATATAAGAAAATGTACAGGGGAAGTACTCGCTGCGAAAGAGCAAGAAAGATGTAAAATCCTACGAGAAGCCAACAAAAATAAGACACAATGCGATCGCGCCGATCCTTTGCCTAGACTTTTGGGTCTTCTACTTCTCTCGTCCCGACACCTCCCGCTTTCTTTCTCAGCAGTATGACCTCTCAAATGAGTGGGATTTAGATCAAAAAACAAAAAAACAGTGTGAGATTAGCTTGAAAATGGTTGGATTGAGCTAATTTCCATACAACACAAATTTAGCTATTTATATTCGACTCAATTTATAGTGATCAAACATTTTCATATTTAATTTAAATTAAAAAATTTGTTTGCTGTAAATTTTTATTTCTCTTTTTTTCTTTTTTAAATTTGTACTTTTATCGTTCTTTCTTAGGAATTTGTTGGATTTTTTTCTTCCTTTTTCGTCGGTAACAATCGGTGACCGGCGGATCATCAAATATCGCCAGCATGAAAAACGATCGGCTGGATTTCGTAGAAGAAAAGGAAAACAATAAATTATCATATAATTAAAAAATCATAACATTTCTTCATGATTTATTTGACATAAGCAGTTAGGTAAATTATTTATTATCATTAAAATACATTTAAGATCCATTAAATTACTTAAGTAATTTATTTATGATCAAATGTAAACATGAATTAAAGTATGGGTCTTACACCCGTTTTCCTGCCTCTACTCAAAAGTCTCTCGGGTTCTTGCATGTAATCATGGGCGCAATAGTAAAAATTGATATGGTGTCATCGTTTTTCGTTGTAATCACAACTGGAATCGAAGTCCTCTCGCACTTTTCATAAAAGGAAGAAGGTTGAGATATTGTTGAAATGATGAAGTAAAAATAATCGGAGAAAATGCCTAAATGAGTTGAGACGAAATAAAGAATGTTGAAATCAACGGGAGGGGTGACAAACAGGATAGGAGTGACAGCCCATTTTCAAAAGCAGAAGCTGCAGGGCTAGAAAAGAACCTGACTAGTCTTAACCGTGGGGCTTTTGCGACGGTAGGAACGGTCAAATGTCTCAAAAAATAAAATATTTTGGGCTTCTTATTTATCTCGGTTTTAATTTACAATTGGATCATCTGATTTAAAAAGGCTCGAGAAGCACTAATTTGAAAGAGGGACTCTCGCGACCAAAAAAAGAAAGAGGAACTCACATATCCTAGAAAAGTAGAGCTTTGTGAATAGGCTACAATACACTACAAATGCCAAAATTTGTGTACGGAGCTCACTTTAGTACTAAAATTTTTTAAATAATAATTTAAGTGCCAAATTTTTTGAAAAAAGCGTATGTCAATGCCAGCCCCGATTCAAACTGACATGCTCGTCGGAAATCCGAAGTGATCTATTTTTTTTATTAACATTTGAGCTGACATGGCTCGTCAGAGTTAACATCGAAGTGAGAGTTTTTCAAAAAAAAAATTGACAAAAAAAATTGACCCTTAAGTAATCATTTTGAAAGTTTTAACATTGAAGTGGTCATTTCTAAAAAAAAATGGCACTTAAGCGATCATTTTAAAAGTTTTGGTACAAAAAAGAGCATCGTATACAAGTTTTGATACTTATAATGTACTTAAACCTCATGAATATGAAGAATAAAAAAAACAAAGGAAAAATTTTAATTAAGGGCACGAAGTTCTCTCATTTTGTCAAATAAGAGCTTGAAGTGAACCTTATTTCAAATAAGGGTATGAAATACCCTTACTATTTCAAAAAAGGGCATGGAGTAAATTTTTTCAAATAAGAACTTGAAGTTACCATACAATCTCCAAAAAGGCCTCTCACCAATTGATTACTTTTTTCATTTTTATTCCTCTTTTAGTTTTCTAAAAATGTAAAAAAAAAAACTAAATAAAAAACACCGATGGCAACCACCGTCGTCCCGCCTATGTTTCCTCTTTTTTTTTTTCTTTTTTTTTTGTATTTTAATTTTTAATTTTTTAATTTTTAATTTTTTAATTTTTAATTTTTTAATTTTTTAATTTTTTAATTTACCTAAAAATCAAATTAAATTATATTTTGATGAAATACTCCTCACTGGCCAGAATATTTAGCGATCGGTGAGGTGAGGCCCTTATATGAAATAGATATAATCACTTCAATTGTTTGAAAGGAGGAAGGCACTTCATACCCTTATTTGAAACAAGAACCACTTCAAACCCTTATTTGAGAAAATGAGGGTACTTCGAACCCTTAATTGAAATTTTCCCCAAAAAAATTAAATACCAAGGAAATTTTTCAAATAAGAACTTGAGTGCTCTCATTTTCTTCAATAAGGGCCTGAAGTGAACTCTATCTCAAATAAAAGCCTGAAATATACTCATTATTATAAAAAAAAAAAAAAAAAGAGACTGACCAAAGGGCATTTTCATCATTTAGTTTGAGTTTCTTTTAATTTCCTTTTCTTTTTTTCCTTTTTTCTTTTTTAACTCTCCCTCTCCTCCCCCCCCCCCCCCCTCGGCCATCGTCAGCGAGGGCAACCCTATCCCTCACCTATGTTGATCCGAA
>JAGVVM010002573.1:0-43966 GCA_019149425.1 Psidium friedrichsthalianum
CAGAACCAAAATCCAAATGAAATGGTGACATACAAAAGTCACACACGAAGAGGTATGGTAGTATGCGGGGTAATTAGACATACCAACGAGAGATGATAGGTGCTTATCTCTTCCTTTTTATGTCGCAATATGGTATACTAAAATAGGAGTTACAAAATCTTTAATGGAAAACTGCTACAAATAACAGTTTATTGTATACTCCTCATTAATTTGAAAATACAAGAATTGATCATGTTTGTAGATTTGAAGACCTTGAGAAGAAGCAGCGAACGAGCGTGAGGTCCATCCCACTAACAGATCCACAGTCCGTGAGCTCAAAACAGCCTGAAATCAATAAGGTGCTGGTACCAATTCCCCTTTTTTTTGTTTCCCTTGTGCCTAGGTTTCATTGTAAGAGATCCTAAAAAACTTTTTTAGATGAAGAAAGCAGTTATTTCTGTTCCGCTCTGACTTACTGCCGCACATCATTTCTATGACAATCTAATCTATTTTCTTCTCCTCACTTGAATGGTTACGCTTTTTGGTGGAGACAAGTGATCCATCTTTTTAACGTGTTATTGAAAGACATCAGAGCAGTTCACAAGAGGGCACTCAATTTGGTCCCATTGGCTCACATTTGTTTAGTATGATATCTGAAATGGTTTATGTAGCTCTTATGGTGTAATGATATATGTCCCAATTCTCAAGAATTTAGAGACATTGGTTGGATACAATCATTTGTGATTACGCCTTTTGTCCGAATCGCGTGAGATTTTCTTTTCCTTGATAAGACACTCCCTCTCTAATGAGTCTTAGAATGAACATTGTGGAGGACTTGTGAATGAGGCATCTCTGTGTTTATTATTTGGTACACTTCAGTGACTTCATTTTTTTTATTTTTTTTGGTTTGGGTGGGGGGGGGGGGGGTTGGGGGGGGGGGGGGGGTTGGGTGGAAGAGAGGGAGGAGATGTACACATGCATTGGCTTACACATACAAATCTTACAAATTACACCGTTGACAATGGGCATTGGCTTCATATTTAAGTTACAAGTCTCATTTACTCCTCCAAAAAAAAAAAAAACGAAAAAACGCGAACGGGACAAAGGGCGGGAAATTTACCTTCCTCCAAAATAACGACGTGGCGGGCTGCAATACATGTTTTTACAGAAAAGTGGGTGACAAATGACCAATGAAAAAAAACATGGGCTATGGGCTCACTCACTTAAAGTCTCATCTACTTCAAAACGAAACGAACCGGGGCTGCAACTATGTGGCACAGGCTCAGGGTCATCACGTCATTTGCCATATGATGTGGGTGTACTTTATTCCGTAAATTTCGCTAATGCACCCTGTTAAAAACCTGTTAAAAAAAAAAAAAGGAACTTAATTAATTAACCATTTTGTTCCATAAGAAAAAAGAAAAGTCCATTTTTTTTCTTTTCATTTTCCCCCAGAGCCAGTGCACTTTTATTAGTTTGTAAAGCATTAAACACAAAAGAAAGGAGCAGCAGAGAAGTGCTTTGGAAAGCTGGACAACAACAAAGTTTCTTCTTTTCTTTTTTGCAGTGCTTTGAAGGCTGACAAAGACAAAGTTTCTTTTCTTTCTTTCTTCTTTCCCTCATCTTTCTTCTTTCTTTCCTCTGTCGATGTTTGCTATATCCCTGGGCTGGGGCAAACGGGGGCGGCCCTGTGGGGGGGCAACACTTGGGAGGGGGGGGGGGGAGGGGAAGGGGAAGGGGAAAAAGAAAGGGGGAAAAAAAGAGGGAAGGGAAGGGGGGGGGAAGGGGGGGGGGGAAGGGAGGGAGAGGGAAAGGGGGGAAAAGGGAAAGGGGGAGAAAAGGGGTAAGGGGGGGAAAGAAAGAGGAAGAAAAAAAAGAAAAAAAAAAAAAAAAGAGGGGGGGGGAAAAAAGAAGAGGGAAGGGGGAAAAAAGGGGAAGGGAGGGGAAAAAAAAGGGGAGAAAGGAAAAGGGGAGGTGGTAGTGTAGGGGGGAGGGGGGGGGTGGGGAGGGGGGGGGGGGGGAGAGTTGGGGAAGAAGGGAAAGGAGAGGATGAAAGGCAGTGGAATTGTGCTGTGAATGTTTGACATTTTTTTTTTTTTTGTGGGGGGGGGGGGGGTGGGGGGGGGGGGGGGGGTGGGGGGGGGGGGGGGGGGGGGGGGGGGGGGGGGGGGGGGGGGGGGGGGGGGGGGGGGGGGAGGGGGGGGGGGGGGGGGGGGGGGGGGGGGGGGGGGGGGGGGGGGGGTGTGGGGGGGGGGGGGGGGGGGGGGGGGGGGGGGGGGGGGGGGGGGGGGGGGGGGGGGGGGGGGGGGGGGGGGAGGGGAGGGGGGGGGGGGGGGGGGGGGGGGAGGGGGGGGGTGGGGGGAGGGGGGGGGGGGGGGAAGGGGGGGAAAGGGGGAGAAAGGGGATGGGGGGAATGTGGGAGTGTGAAATTTGTGAAAAAAAGTTAAAAATTAAAATAAAATAAGTAGAAAAGAAGGGAAAAAAAGAAAAAGGGGGGGGGGGGAGGGGGAAGGGAGAGAGAGAAAAAAAAAAAAGGGAGGGGGGGGGGGAAAAAAAGGAAAGAAAAAGAAGAAAGAGGAAGAAAAAAGGAGAAAAAGGGAAGGGGAAAAAGGGGGGAAGAAAGGGGGAGGGGGAGGGGGAAGGGGAAGAAGGGGAAAAAGGAGGGGAAGGGGGGGGGAAAGGGGGGGGGGAGGGGAAAGGAGAGAGAAAAAAGGAAAGAGGGGGAAAAAAAGGGGGGGGAAAAGGGGGGAAAGAAAAAAGAAGAAAAAAGGGGGGGAAAAAGAGGGAAAAAAAAGGGAAAGAGGGGGAAGGAAGAAAAAAAGAGGGAAAAGAAGAGGGGGGGGGGGGGGGGGGAAAAAAAGGGGAGGAAGGGAAGGGAGGGGAAGAGGGAAAGGAGAAAAAAGAAAGGAAAGAAAAGGGAAAAGAAAAAAAAAAAGGGGGGGGGGGGGGGAGGTGGAGATGAACCTGAGAGAAAAAGATATAAATAAAAAAATAAAAGGAAAAAAATGGGTAACCCAAAAATAAATAAATAAATATAAATAAATAGAAACTAAAGAGGAACTCTGGAAATAGGAATCCCTTTCCTCTACAGGATGCGATAGCTTTCTTCTACGCCGTCCTAAGAACAGACCGTATGCCATCTATTTTCCTCCTCCCATTCGAATCTTGTTTTACTAAATAACTACCTTCCCCCATAGTAAAGTTGTCAGCTGAGCGCGTCCTTTCTTCATATCGTGATCCTTGGTACACACTTCTGTTCGACGGAGCATCGTAAGGATCTTAGAGAATATGTCCCCCATCTCAATTTATGTTCTCTCCATCTGTATTTACCCCTAAAGTACTATTCCCACTTTTGTCGATATCGTCATTCTTATCTATCCTCCCTTGTATGACATACACATCCTTTTAACATCTCATTTCCGCGACCCAATTCTATGCTAGGTTGCTTTCTGTAATGGCCAAAAAGTTAGCTTTGTATGCATTACGTCTTATTGCTGTCTATATAATTTTCCCTTAACCTAATAGGGTTTTTGCACGATTACACAAAAAACTCTAATGCACATGCGCCATTTCATCCAACCTTTGCTTTATTCTATGACTAACATCCTCAATCAAATCTCTCCCTCTTTGGCAAAGTTTGATCCCAAATATCTGAACGCTATCTTTCTTAGGTACCTTCTATCCCAGCATACCCGGATTCTTGATCAACTTCATCTTGTCGTGGTGAACTCACCTTCATGGTATTTCCGTCATTCTCCGACTTACGTAAATTCCGTTGGACCTTCTAACGTGTTCTTTTTTATTCTAATTTAGCAACTAACCTCGAACCCTGGTCTCGTATGCATAAGCACAATATCATCTGCGAACAAACATACACCACGGCACCTCACTCTTGGATATCTGTTTAGCGCATCCTAATTAGTGCAAAAGGAGAAGGACACTGTCTTGTAATCTGAATTAAAGAAAATATTATAGCTTGTAAAATATCCGGTTTATTAAATTCGACATGGTATTTTCTATTATATTTCATGAGAGGTATCAAAATTGGTTCATTCGAAATTGGACATTATCCCACAAAATACAGAAAGAATATCCTTGTGTCTTTAGAAGAAATAATGAAATGAAAATGAGAAAATTTTATACTAACGTAATAAAAATGAATTTGTGTTAATTACGGCCAAGAAACAGAAGGTGGAGTTCAACCTAAACTCATGGGACATAGGCATGAAGTTAAGTTGTTGGGTTTTCTTGCATAGAGATACGCTTGCTAGTCCCATAACAGAAGTTGTATTCTGATTTCCCTTAGGTTTTCTCGGGGGTCTGTCCAAACAACTCTTCCTCCAAACAAGAGAGCAAGGACAGGTCGTCTTTGTGGCTCATTTGATGATCAGATCGAAGATCTGCAAAGAGAGGCACAGAGAATGAAAGTACAAGCTGATCAGGGTAGAAAGAGGAAAAGGGATGCGGAGTCTTCTGTTCATCATCTTCAGGATAATCTTCAGACTGTAAAGGTAGAAAGAGTTATCTGATGATGTAATGGATGCATGGATGTGTGTCTCTATTTTTTTTTGTGAAACATTCTGTTTGCTGCGAACATTTCTTTTGTTTTTCCGCCTATTATGCATTGTACATGCAACAATCAGTGTTATGTAAGTGTTTGCGCAATCCTTTGGATCAGCAAGCGTGGGTTGGGTTCCTATGTTGCCATTAGTTGTGATTTTCTTGCCCTTTGAATTTTGAATAGAGATATTTTCCTTTTGTCCTGATGGGCTTGCTGGACATTATCAAATTCATCACTCATTATCTGAGTAACAGCATAATGATATTTGTTCTCCTCCTTTGTCAACATTATATCCACTCAAGGCAGTGTCTTCAAGGATAAGGGTGTGATGACATTGATTGATCATGATCAATTTCTTCGGGTGGCAAATTCTTGTTTTTGAGACTTAACTAGGACTCCCTCCCTCCTCCTCCCCTACCCCCCGACCCCCCCCCTCTCTCTTTCACACAGACACACACACATGAGTCTTGGCATATGTGCATTTTCTATTTCTAGTTGAATCCAGGCCTCTGGGTTTGATTCTTTTTACTGGCTAATCTCATACAGGGTAACATATTTGGTCTTCTGGTTTCAGAACATGCATCATTCACTTTAGCTTTTTCAGCTTGTGTCTTCATGTGGCATATTAGGGATCAGTGGGAAGAGGGTTTTTGAATTTTTTGAGGTTATATTTGTGGTCCAAAAAGGGGTTTTAGGTGGATGGTAGCTACTTTCTGTTGCTATTAATATCCATATAATGGTCTTTTTCAGGAAATGAGTTAACTTCCTATTGTTATATCTTACCTTCGTGTTCCATTCGTTTTTTCATGATCTACTATGTGCTTTGGATAGAGGAGCTGCAAAAGTGTGGAGAGGGATTTAGCATCTAAGAAGCTAGCTTTGGAAGATCTGAAGAAGACAAATGTTGTTGAATCTAGCCTATCAACGTCAGATGTTGACGAGCTGCATCAAGAAATTTCAGTTCGTTTTGCAAGCCCTTCTATTTAGTAGTTTCATTCGAATTTACTGTTATCTCAGGACATCTAATTAGCTTCTCCTATTAAATATGTTTTATTTGCTGGCCATTTAGAAAGTGCAAGATGAGATACGAGAAAAGGAAACTCTGCTGGAGAAAATCAGTCTCAAGATGAGTGATGTGGACAAGAATGCTCACAATTTTAAGCTAGCATTTGAGGAGTTATGTGGTACTGCTGCGAGTGCATTCACATTTCTATTTTACCCTTTTGAACAGATAGTTGATGCTTGCAATTTATTTTGGAAACGTAGAATCAGCGAAAGTGGAAATTGATGCTCTCGAAGATGCAGAGAGAGAGCTAATGAAGGTTGAAAGTACCATTAGCTCGGTGGAAGCAGTATGTGTTCTTCATCACGTTTCATTATGTCTGTCACCCAAAAGATAGTGATGTACTACTGCTCATTTCAATTTTATACTATCTGTACACTGTCTTTTCTGACAGTATTATTTATTCATTTAAAGGAAAAGACCCATTATGAAGGTATTATGAGTACTAAAGTCATCAACGATATCCAAGCGGCAGAGGCACAGCATCGAGATCTTGAACATAATCGTACGGTATGTAATGTCCCTCTGAATTCAAATAAAACATGTTTTTCATTCTCTATGGTTTGCGGGGTCTGTTTACTTGATGCTTCTTACACAGTGCAAACTAAAAATATCGGCTCTTCTTAGTGAGAAGTCCTAGTATCTCCTTGGTTCCATTCTTTCTTTCAGCCTCTAAATTTGTAGAGTTTAGAGTAAATTGCTAATACAGTCAATCTGTCTTGTGCATGCTTGTAATGTTTCTTATATTTGACCTCATATATTATGCTTGCATGATTGGTTTTTTGCTATCTGGCTAGTTCTATCATTTTAATGTTTATCACGAGCTTGGTAATTTGCAGGAGAATTGCAGAAAAGCTTCCATTATATGTCAAGAGAGTGAAATTGAAGCTCTAGGAGGATGGGAAGGAAGTACCCCTGAGCAGCTTAGCGCTCAACTGAACACGCTTAAACGAAGGCTTCAGCTGGAGAGCCAACAGTATGGATATATATTCACAGTTTCACCTGAAGAGCAGCTGAGCTTTCAATATTAAGTGACCTGTTTTGATGTTGGCTATTTGAACAGATATTCTGAATCTATCGATGATCTCAAAATGTTACATGACAAAAAGAAGCGGAAAATTTCAAGGAAGCTGGAAACTTATACTGGTTTACGGGAAAGGCTGAATGTAAGTTTGTATTATTTGCATCCTTTTACTGTTTAAAAGTTATTATGGCTAGGCACGCTCGCGATGCACATATTTGAAAGTTCCCTGTAATCTAGCTCCGTTATGATGGGTGTGAAGTGTGAACTGTACGGGTCAACTGCTCCATTGGATTCATTCCTTGCGGTGACCAGAAATAGGAGAGGTGCTATTCCTTTAGCCTTGATGCAGTTCAATCTTATTTGCCACATGTAGGTTGAGTTTTTTTAGGGGTCATAAAACAGCAGTTTCTCTGAGATGTCTCGAAGTTGTCTCTTTTGGTTAGAAAGTCAAATCCAAAAGCTTAACTAGTTAGGGAGAACGAGACCACTTCTTTGAAACGTGTAGACAAACTCCTGTGGACAAACCATTCGAAATATTTTAATGCCTACCATCCAAACTTTTCCGGCACAAACTTATGTATCCTGTCTATCTTTCGAGTATTTTGGCAATTCTATTCATGTAATCCATGTCCCTATGTTCTTCCACCCTGCCATAGATAAAAAAAAACTTAAATGTGAGTTTCATTTCAACAATGAGTGGTAGACCTATTCTTTAAATAGACCGAACCTACGATGTCTTCCTTCACCATTAGTTTGGTCTAAATGACTTATGATATATATTACTCAAGGACTACAACAGCTATATCCATGTGTTCTTTCATGTTATTTATGGACAATGGAGATTAGCGGGTGTCACAGCGTGGATGGGTGAAATATTGTTAAAAATGTCATCGTTCAAAAGAACATGCCACAAATTTAGGTGAGTTTTTGAAAGGACGAAGCCCCTCATAATTACTACTAGGTTGAGGAATTGATTGATCTTTGCACTGTGTTAGATACTTTAATGCTGTGTATCGATAGTCAGAAAAGGGATACAGAACTGAAAAGGAGTGCATCAAATAGAAAGTTCTGCATAGTTTGTTGTTTGATGCATCTGCAACTGATTAAATTCACAACATTATATGAACCTTGATGCACACTTTTTGTGCATGGTCTTTTCTGGAAAGTCATGGCTGTCCTGGGTGCAAAATCGTTGACGATTTTGACTCCTCCATTGCATCTGATTGCCTGTAGGTAACATTGCAGTCATCTTTTTCCTGGGGCTCTCAGTGCCTTTATGAGGCCCTTGTTCATCAATGGGGAAAAACACTAGATTGACTGGTTGTGCCTTAGGTAATTTGAAATTCTGAAAAGTGGGTTTCAATGATATGCTCTGGTGGAGTTGAATATCGATGAATGTGCAATTCTTTCCTCTTGTTTTTTTCATGGCAATGAGCCAATTATTGCCAACATATCAGGGTAATGGTCACGGGGCACTAATTAGTCAGTGGTACAGTGAATTAGCTGTATATACGTTCCTTAATGTTGTGCACTCTCTTTATCTTCACTATCAGATATCATAACGGATGCTACAAAGTTGGATAAAAAACGTTACATAGAAGAAGTAAATTATGGTGATATTGCTTAATGGTTTATTTCATGGATACTTTTTTTAGGGGAGTCAAATCTAGATGCGGACTGAAAAATCATGAGACAACATGTGATTATTTATCTTTTTGGTCGAACAGCATGTGATATGACATGCGACTTGTGGGGTAGTTCCCAAGTGACGTTTGGGGGCACTATCCCCCTTGTATTCTACTTGCTGTTAATTACATACTAACTTGTTTATGCTCTTTTCACCTGTGATTCAAGTGAATTGACATGGAACATCTTGTAGACTTCTTTTTTCACGCATTTGCTGTCAAACAACCAATGGATCATCTTAATTCAGTCTTTCAAATAATTTAATTCATACATGGTCATAACTTGACAGGTGCTGACTGCATATGCCAGATCAGTTTTTACTGCCTTTATTATCAAAATTACCAGTGCTCCTTATGGTTTAATGTAGGTCTGTTTGACTTCATTGTTGTCTTCATTCCACATGTTAGTGTACTTCTTCTGTTCTTCCAAATCAAGAATTGCAACCTTTTCTTATTGATCAACTTAGTCTGGACTTGGAGAAAGAACGAGCTGCTTGAGTGGTGACACATCCAGCTATTCTATTTGTTTTTTCCTGCTGCTTTTACACCTCATCGGTGTTGGTCCTACATAAATGTATCAGGGTCCTCACCATTGAATTCTGAATCCATATAATCACATCAAATTTCTCTTATGTTGCGACTCTTGAATATTTGACACACCCATCATATATTTGGTGCATTAAATGCAATTATTTCATCAGTGCATAAAAAATTACTGTTCTCAGATAGAACTTCTTAAAAGTATTGTCTGCCAGGCTTGTGAAACTGCCCTCAAGTTGCGATTGGACAAATTTCAAAGAAATGCAACCCTTTTAAAGCGACAACTGACTTGGCAGTATGAATATCTATCTCTTAGTAGTAAAGATATCTCTCAGCATTTAATTCAGTGATTCCTCTTAGAGAAGCTACGCTAGTGAAATCACAATATTGGGCAATGTCTCAGTTAGTTTCTTATTACCAGATTTAATGCACATTTAGCAAAGAAAGGTATCAGCGGGCAGATTAAAGTCAGTTACGAAGAAAAGACCTTGTCAGTAGAGGTAAGCCATTTGCATCAATCATTAACATCATATGTCTACGTTGTGTTAATTAATTGCTACTTGAGTGTGCCTCACACCTGGTTAGGTGGATCAGCCAGAATTATGTTGGTATGCCTCTGTCATTTTTGCTCTCTTCGTCAGGTCAGAATGCCCCAAGATGTATCAAGTACCACTGTTCGTGACACCAGAGGACTTTCAGGTCATATCACTGCATATCTTTTATTGGTAACTTCTACATATTTACTATGAAGTTATAAACCGATGAGAAACAGCAACTTGGTTGTTTTATGCATACCCACATTGGAGTCTAGTTTAATAAGCCTCAGGAGCTCTCTTTGGTTAAGACCTTAAAACAAAACCTGTAATTGGAGTTGAATTACATTTGCATTTTCATCTTGGCCTTGGTTCTTCTGAGCATATAGCCACAAGACCACTGTTTGTACAACTTATTTAAGCTATAAGAGATGAACTAAGGAAGATAGCAGAAATACTTCTGTGGTATCTTCCTTCATGGGAATACCAAGAATTTTATGTTAAAACCAAGTGAAAGGAGAGTAGTTCAGCCTCTTTGTCATGCTGCTCGCAAACTCACGGTCCATTAAGATAGGGCTGTGAGATTTTATGTCAGAAAGGTGTACTGATGAATAAGTAATTAGTTCACGCTCCTAGTCGATGAACTTATGTGTGCATGCATGTGGGCTTGTCTGCATATGTGTTTGCGTTCCTGCGTTTGGCTGCATGTGCATGCGGGCTTCATGTCGGTGGGTGTGGGCTGTTTGTCTGCGAGCATACAGATCCTGTGCAGTGTCAGCGGTCTTCATTTTTGTATCAATCTTTAATCAGGTGGAGAACGATCTTTCTCAACACTATGCTTTGCACTGGCTCTACATGAGATGACAGAGGCTCCATTTCGGGCGATGGATGAGTTTGATGTGTTCATGGTAATTTGTATCCCTTAATGTTGTCCTTGTGCTTTTTGCATTTTCAAATGGATTTTTCAGTTTTTTGACAGTTGAACAGCACTTGGTGGCATTTGGAAAATGATTGGTGCACCCATCAATATCTTTCTGATGCGTGATGAATATATTTTTCAGGATGCAGTCAGTCGGAAAATCAGCTTGGACACTCTTGTTGATTTTGCATTAGCACATGGGTCTCAGTGGATTTTCATAACACCTCATGATATTAGGTAATAATTCAACGACTACCACATATAGCTTAAGGTGGTACTTTGGGGGTAAGGCCCTCATTTTAGTTTAGACTTGCATTGCTTACAAAAATAATGCTCGATCAGCATTTGCTTGCTGTTTCCGAGGGTGTGGCCATTCTGGTTGGGACACCACATTATGGAATTTTTTTTTTTCACTGTAACTCTATGCACGGGTTTGGGATGAAGGTGATGTTGATGTTGACTGTAACTCTATGCACAATATATTTGCTAGGCATTAGAACATATTACAAAGAGAAATTCTTCTCACCCAGAACTGCTGCTGAGCTGTAAAACTATATCAAGAGTGTCTCATCTCCAGGGAGAATTAGAAGCCAAGCAAAGAGTTGAGTCAAAATGCTCCGGAATCCAAGTCTCAGTTATTCTTGTCTACTGCTTATTTCCTGGTCGTGAAAAGTCCGAATGGCTCTCGAATGGGGCATATAACCGTATCATTTTGAGGGCTATCTTTTATACTTCTGGAGGGATTGATGCAGAGTTGGAGCCTAAGAAACATAAGACCAAAGAATCAACCATGGGCAGTTGAAACAGTTTTAAAACTCAGTCTTGGTAGTCTACATGTGAAAAGTGGATGTGCTTTTCTTTCAGTGAAAATGCATAAATGTTCAAACCAGTTTGACACATTATGCGACATGCAATTATTTTAACTCGAAATGAAACTTGCTAGAAATGAAGCTTGTGAGATGATGTGCTTTACAATAAAGAACTTATTCTAAGTGACTCAATGTGAGGTTGGTCTCAGGATAGGCGAATTCTGATTTTTCTTCTGGGGGCTTTTGATGCAGCATGGTAAAACATGGAGAGCGGATAAAGAAGCAGCAGATGGCAGCTCCTCGTTCTTGATTAGTGATACATAATTTCAGGTGCATAAATCAAGAGGGACCACTTGCATGCCTTCTTGGTTCTCTGTGTTAGCCTATGTTCTATTCAAAGAGTAATTACTTTTTGTGCTATTACAGGCTTACTTGTTGACTTTTTTTTTTGGTAAGGATTATAATTTTTGGTAAGGGCTTACTTGTTGACTTTATGCGTCTTAAATTCGAGTTTGATTTTGAATCAGATTCTAGACGGTGCTTAGGAGTGAAGCAAGGGCCATGAGCATATTTTTTGAAGTAACTAAGTTTGCCTTAACGGGAAACACACACTGCAAATGGATTGTGAAGTACATGGCTGATTGCGGCATCTTTCCAAGTCCATCTACAGCATTCATAGCAAGGGTGAGTTAAGAGGGCTGGGCACAAACTTCTGGATGGAAAAATTACCGTATGGGTGAATGTTCTGATTTGTGCGGTTCAACAGAAATTTTCTAGCCCCACTCAAGCGGAAGTGGGTTTGGTCTCAGTTTTTGGTACATGTGATCTGAACCCTTCAATTGTCATATATGACATTAGCCTTTTGGTTAAATATTTTTATGACCACCCTCGATATATTGTTGTTCTGACTGAAAATGTATGAATGGCAGTGCCGATCACACAGCACTTTTGTCCTTTGCATGGGCTCCGAATTGTTTCTCGAGGACCACCTGGGTTGAGTACATCAGTATATTAGATCCTGTCGTGTACGTGGACGAGTTCTGTCTTGGATGATCAGTGATGGTCTAGTTAGTACCCGTCTAATGCGTGTAACAGCCTATGCTATATGTAGCTAACGGTGATTAACATGGCCTCAATTAAGGACGAAGGAGTTGGAGGATATTTCATTTAACCTATACGTTCCAGGGTGAATGAGGCAGAAATTTTGAATCGAATTGTCGAGTTAGGTGAAATTCGAGCCGAAATAGTTACTTTGGGTCGAATTGAAATTACTCTGTGATTCGGGCCAAAGGCGATTCGTGCTTTTTGATTTAGGTAGGTCCATGGAAACACGTGATTAGATAGATGGTAATCACCGTACCGCCAGCCGCTGACGCCCGCACACCTAACAACACAATCCACAAATGTGCGGATGAGAACAAAAAGCAAGGGCCACACAAAAGTAAGTACGCATTTCCAAAATAAAAATGATTATTAGTCCTCGGTAGATAAATCTGGCCAAAAAAAAAAAAAGAACAAGAAAAATGATCCTTGTTCAAATCTCCAGACCCCACAGCCCCCAGAAGTCCGTTAGCCAGAAAGTCCACACAGGAGAAAGAGACTGCTCTTCCTTCTTGTTCTCGTTCTTCTTCTGCTTCTTCTTCTTCCTCCTCGAACGCAAATCGAGAGAGAGGGGGAGAGAGAGAGAGAATCAGTCACGGCGCAGCGGAAGTTGCAATCAGCAACGTACTTGAGAAGCGTTTCCCAGGTAGACACTGGAGAGTGAAGAAAGGGAAGGAATTTGACAGGGAAAAGGGGAGGGGATGCGAAGAAGCTTGAGCTCAAGAAACGGAGGAGGACGAGCTGCAGTGCCTTGAAGAACCATGTCGTTCCAGCCATCGCCGAGGAAAGCAAATCCTAGCCCTAAGCCCAAGCGAAGAGCCTCCAGCTGGTCCGACTTCTGGGTCAAGAACACCCCTTCCAAGCCTCTCAACCAAGTAATTTTCACTATGCAACTCCCTCCTCTCTCTGATAAAGACCCCAATAACCCCAAAGCCCAGACCTTTTTCTCCAATTTCTCCAAAATCGACCGAACCCTCTTGTTGCCCGACGAGGTTTTGCTCAACGTGCTCGCTCGGATGCCTGATTCGCAGAGACTCTCTAATTTCCTCGTTTGCAAGCGTTGGCTGAATCTCCAAGGTCGCCTTGTGAGGTCCTTGAAAGTCCTGGATTGGGGCTTCATTGAATCGGGTCGATTGATTGCAAGATTCCCGAATCTAACGCACGTTGATTTGAGCCGCTCTTGCGTTGTTTCGCCCCGAAACTCGGGCATTCTGTTGCATCACGGTAGTATCTCCATGCATTTGAATACTGCATTTTCACCCATTTATCGTATTCTCGAAGAAAATTTGCTCTCTGTCGAGGTAATTGACAAGGGACTGAAAATGCTTGCGAGTGGTTGCCCCAACTTGTGTAAGCTTGTGGTGGTTGGTGCTAGTGAGTTCGGGCTGTTGAGTGTGGCTGAAGAGTGTTTGACACTGCAGGAGTTGGAATTGCACAAGTGTAATGATAATGTTTTGCGTGGAATTGCTGGTTGCAAGAATTTGCAAATCCTGAAATTGGTTGGCATCGTGGATGGATTTTATGCTTCTTATGTTACTGATATTGGCCTAACTATTTTGGCGCAAGGGTGTAGGAGGTTGGTGAGGCTTGAGCTTTCTGGATGTGAGGGAAGCTTTGATGGAATTAAAGCCATTGGGCAGTGTTGTCAAATGTTGGAGGAATTGACCCTTTGCGATCACAGGATGGATGGTGGTTGGTTGGCAGGACTTTCCTACTGTGAGAATTTGAAGACTTTGAGATTCCAGTCTTGTAGAACCATCGATTCTAGTCCAGGGCCAGACGAGTTTTTGGGTCTTTGTCCGGCACTTGAGCGATTACATCTGCAGAAGTGCCACTTGCGGGATAAAAACAGTGCCAGGGCAATGTTTATGGTGTGTCATGCCGTGAGGGATATTGTTGTGCAGGACTGCTGGGGTTTAGACAATGATGTCTTTAGCTTGGCAAGTTCGTGCAGGTAATTAGTCCTCAAAGCTGCTTAGTCCTCTATTAATATTGAAGCAACTTGTCAATTTACTTTCCCATGCTAACTGAAAATCTGATTTAGTTGAACTTGTTATTCACACATGTCATACTTAAATTAGGTTATCCATTGGTCATTTTCCCTCTTGCTCTGCCTTTCTTTTCTTTTCTTTTTTCCCTTTTCGGGTGGTGGGGGATGACGAATACCCTGTGTTTCAAACTATTTTAAGAAACGAGAGAGTTTGGTTGGCAGCAACAGAACATGTGACTGATGGTTCTGGATTTTCTCACGAGCTGTTGTCTAATTCAAAGTTGGAGCTTTTTTTTTTTATAGATTGTCCAGATCAATTTGCTTTGATGGTTTCAATTATGGACTTGGTGTATTGCGAATGAACTAGTCTGTATTAAATGTAGTTCTGCAAACTGATGATTGAATTTTAATTTTTCAGGAGGGTAAAATATCTTTCTTTAGAAGGATGTTCTCTGCTGACGACCGAGGGACTAGAGCCTGTGATTTTTTCCTGGAAGGAGCTTCAAAGTCTGAGGGTTATATCATGTAAAAGTATAAAGGACAATGAAGTCTCTCCAGCACTATCAACACTTTTCTCAGTTCTTAAAGAGTTGAAATGGAGGCCAGACACCAAATCTCTCCTTGCGGCAAGTCTTGCGGGAAGTGGGATGGGAAAGAGAGGTGGCAAGTTTTTCAAGCGGACATGAAGCCGGGGTCGCTAACTTATAATCAGCTCCTGGAACTCAATTTGTTAAACTGGGCATTTAGCATACTAGTGAGGAGGATTTTGTGGTGCCAACTCACGGTAACGCCCAGGTCATAATTGCAGCTATCCATTTTGATTATCGAATGGATCAGGAGGGAGCTCCGACCTCCAGTGCTGAAGAAGTCTGCTGAGTTGGATAGCCGACTTGCTTGGTTTGACCATCTCATTTAGGCTTGTTCTCAGCACAAGCAATTCTGCCATGCGATTGAAGCTTCCACAAATTTCCAATGGCGAATTTGCAAAAATTCCTGTGACGTACCACTAGCGTTAGTGTAACTATGCTTCTTCCAAATCATATTTTGGGGACTGACAAAACTATCAGGACTCTGTAGCTTAGACATGGAGGTACGTAGAGTAGTTTCAAGAAGACAATGTTCCCTGGGACTAGTCCCCTTTATCATGTAACATTTTCACATTCAGCTTATCAATGAAGAAGAATTTATCAACACAAAATCTTGTCCAATGAGGGAATGGCAATGTAATTAGACCAAATGAAGGATTTTCACTGAAAGTCTTCCTTTGCGCGTCTTGTTGGGAAATGCTATTAGGTTTTAGATACCAACAAGCGTGTTGGGGCGGATGTTTTATATGCCTTTACTTTCTCGGTAACATTGGGCAGCTTATGAAATAGGTTGTGCGTGGTTTGGCTGGTTGCCTGTTAAAGCTGGACCACTTCAATTTTGTTTTGTCGATGGTGATGCGGAAAGAATAGAGATTATAGCCCTAGCGGTGGACGAGATTTTCAGAACCATTTTTGTGCGTGACTTCTCAAAAACTTGCAGCCCCAATTAAGGATGATATGCTAAGAACTCAATGGAGTTTCTCTTTTTTGTTGCGTAAACAAGTTGCTGTTGCTTATTTTCCACATTGATCCATCAAGAATCGGGACTCCGCTACATATGATGACGATGACGATGCCCTTTTCACGGCGACGACCATACGCACACAATAGAAAAACACAAGAAGCAAGTTCTGCGGGGTCCCAAATTCAAATCTCATCGTCCCAGAGCTCTTCAAGCGTCTTGTAGGGGCTTGTTGTTTGATTAACATAAACATCAGCTCTGAGGAACTTCCTCTCCTCGAGCCTGTCAATGTCGAGGAGGTCTCGGTCATCCAATCCGAGATCAAGGGCCCCCATGTTCTCTTCCATCCTGCTTTTGCGGAAGCTCTTCGCAATCACGCTCGCACCTTTGGATACTCCCCACTGGAGTGCAACCTACGCAACATCCCATTCCGTACCATGTTACTACCACTTCATGACGCATGGTCATTACTTTATTCGTGGATTGCGATCGTTTCCACATGATGTGTGTGGACTTGGGATTTTCTTTCTTTCTTTCTTCTTTCCCTCTTTCCCTTACGGTCTTTGGTTTATGTAAAAAGGAACGGGAGTTTAATCTGAAGGGAACAAAGTGAATGGTACCTGAGCAGGAGTGGCATTGTGCTTGAGAGCAATGGATTGAATGATGGGATTGTCCACAACAGCTGTGGATCCCCAGGCATTGCCAGGTGCTCCCAGGGGTGAATAAGCGCTCACATGGATCTTGTTCTCTCCACACACTTCTCTCAGCTTCCCCTGCCTCCACATCGGGTGCATCTCCACCTGCTCAATTCAATCACCGTTCACATTTCACTCTTGAAGATTTGAGATTAGGTTTACATCACCTGATGATGTCATCTATTTGGTATTACATGAACCACTATTCTCATGATCAGGTACCGTTTGTAATAAAATTTTGTCAAGATCCGAATCATGTGGACCAGATCAAGCGCAACCGTTCAATGTGGCAGATCCCGCATTTTATAGTTCGCGACAATCAATTGCCGACTCTTGCTATGCTGTATAATTCAGGTCATTCGGTTACTGTTTGGGCGTTCTGCTTCACCAAAGAGGCGGTGCTCGACGTGAATCGAATAAAAAGGGGTTGTCCTTTGTGTTTTAAAGTTACGTAGGAATAATAGAGCTTGGTTAAGACCGCCCTGAGATGTTCATGAATCGTGAGTGGTTTGTTTTGAAAAGGAAAGAAAACGACTTTTCTCTGCAGCCGACTCATTACTGTATATTTTTGACTCAGGACCATATTATAGTTAAAAGAAATCTGATTTAATAGACAAGATTTTCTTAAAGTCAAACCTAACCTTTCAAGTTTCAAAAAAAAAAAGAAAAAATCTCAGTAGGTATAAGCTCTCCAACTCATTTCAAATGATCCTTGACTTTTTATTGGTTGAAATCCTTGACTTTATTGGGGATACTATTAAGCGATTTGAGGCAAAATGAGGAGTTCTAAGTGGTTTTTGACCATATTAAAAGTGATGAAGCAATTAATTGATGCGGTACCTGATTGATGGCAGGAGGGACAGAAGCAAAATCCAAAAGCCTCTCAATCTTCTTGGAGGAGAAATTGCTAACGCCAATCCCTCGGCACAAGCCCGAGTCGAAGCACCTCTCCATCCCACGCCATGTCACTTCCATGTCCAGCTCCGGCTCGAACTCTTCTTCCTTCGGCACAGCTTCGTTTGCCCCCGGCTTCAGCTTCAGCGGCCAGTGCACCAGGTACATGTCCACGTACTCCATCCCGAGGTTCCTAAAGTTAACCAAGATAAATATCAGTCGAACTCAGCCGTTTTATATGTTTTTCACGAGCTGTATTGTAAGCATCACGGTAAAATGTTTTTGAGTGGATCGAGCAGACAGTATGATCTATTATGAATCATTCCTTCATTGGGGTCGATCAGCCCAATTCCAGGATCTTGCTGGGCCTCTACGGTGTGGGGTGAGATTTGAGATTGATCTGGTGTGGATTCTCTCTCCCCGAAAAATTCAACGCTGCCCATTTGCAAAGGGACAATATTCAATTTGCTAATCGCGGGTCGCAATTTAATGCGGCTATTTTGGCTATTCGTTGCAGGTCAACCGATTAGCTTGAACCAGTAGGCGTGCAAACTGATGAAGCTTTGTCTTGTGCAGTTTGCCCGAACCGCAAGTTTTCTCAGAAGTCGGAAAATAATCGTCTAACGTGATATATTAACCGAGACGATGGGAAGTCAAACCATGACAGTTGATATACGCCCTCCTATGTTTATATTCTGCTTTAGTCCCGTTATTCTGCTTCCATGTCCGAATTAAAGTGAGCTCATTTCACAAGAATGATAAATGGATTTTGTGGACGAAAGCGTAGGAGGGAAATGATATAGTGAATTCTTACTGGAGAGTTTGCTTAAGAGCGGGAACAGGATCATGGTGGTCGCAGCCCCACAGCTTCGACGTTAGAAAGATGTCCTCTCTCTCCACAACGCCCTCGTCAATGGCCACCGTCAGCGCCTTTCCAACCGCTGGCTCCGATCCATAGACTTTCGCTGTATCAAAGTGCCTGTAACCTACCTGCAGAATACGTATTTTCGCATGCCATTGGTTACGAATCGCTTCAACATGAGGATAAAAAAAAAAAAAACACTAGGATATTCTCATCCTTTGAAAAGAAGTTTCTAAAACTAAAACATACATGGACAAACGATCATGTCCAGTGAATCGGTACAATAATATATATAGTGGTAGTAATCCTGTAGTCCGTTGGAATATATCTTCATTCAGTGGTTTCATGCATTTCTCGTTCATGTGTTCATCACGAACGTTCATGTGGGGCCTTGCCAAAAACAAAAACAAAAACCATTTCCTAGATCGGCCATTTAAAAAAACTCGGCTGATCGAAATTCGCAGCACGAAGAAACGCAAGAAAAATGACAGATTCGAGCGTTTTGATGACTTGAAGAGATATGGTTGTGAATTCATGTGTGGGAGTGAGCATGCATGCCTTTGCATGTGCTTATTTACCTTGAGCCCCATATGGACGGCCGATTCTGCAGCCTTCAAGTCCAGTGGGTAGGCGTAAGTGCCAAATCCCAGGACTGGGATTGTTGTTCCACAATTCAACCGTGCCCTATCACTCTCATCTCTCTCTCTCTCTCTCTCTCTGTAGAAATTCAAGATTTGCGGGGAGGGAAGAAGACGCAGCAGAATAGACTTCCCTCCAAATCTCAGACCAAAGCGTATATATAGACACAAAGTCAACCACTACAAAACGGAATTCCATAAAGAAAGGGCACTTCCCCCACATAGGACCAGACCAGACCAGACCACCTTGTTGGATAATTCAATTGCGACGGTGCGAGACAAAGAAAGGAGGTTGTGGTGTCTGCGTATCAAAGCTTCCCTCTGCGTATCAAAGCTTCGGGATCTCCCATGTCTCCAGGGATTTCCACCCAGCCAGTTGGCCCAAATTCAGCTCCCTAGGAGCAGATACCTTCCTCAATCTCAAACCCCGTCGTTTTCAAAGAGAGAAGCAAGGAGAATAATCTGCAGAGTCAACTGATGATTCATCCATTAATTAGTACTTAAAACTTTGAGTTTGACAATCAAATCAAGCGAAAGAGCTGCACGATTATTATGATTCTCGTCCTTCAATTCCTATTGGTGTTGCGATTAGTCAACGCATCCATTTTCGTAAACAATGCCCCCCCCCCCCTTCTCTCGCCGGCTTTTTCTTTCAATTAGGAGTTGACTTTTAGTTGCAAGTCAAATCGGTGAATTTTTTGTTTGGATGGAGCCGGAGCTTCTCATCTCTATTTATTATTTCCGAGTTTTGTTTGATGCATCTAAAGTATGATTTCTCTCTTTCTTTTTTCTAATGGCCCGATTTTAAATTGATATGATCAAGTTAATCATTTCGATAACTCAATACACTCAAAATCATAGGAGTTGAAGCTATTACAAATTAGGGAAAATACCACCAAAAATCTAAACTATGTCCATTATGACAAATTTACCCTAAATTTTTTTTGTGACATAAAAAAACCCAAACTATGCTCATTGTGACACATTACCCTGAACTTTTTTTTGTGACATAAAAAACCCCAAACTATACTCATTGTGACACATTTACCCTAAACTTTTTATTGTAACACTAAAAATCCCGAACTTATATCATTGTGACATATTTACCTTCTACTTAAAAGTAGCACTTAAAAATATACCGTGAATCTAAGTGGCACCGTGCCACGTTAAAAAACGTTGAAAAAAAATGAAAACCTAAAGTTACTATTCATGCCATTTAGTGTTGAAAAAAATGAATAGTGACTTCAAATTTTTATTTTTTTGGTTAGAGGGGATGGTTTTTCATTGAGCAGGTAGTGGATGGACGAGTAATGAATAGTGACTTCAAATTTTTATTTTTTTAAAATATTTTTCTGTTACATTAAAAAGTTTAGGGTAAATATGTCACAATGGGTATAGTTTAGGGTTTTTTATGTCACAAAAAAAGTTCAGGGTAAATGTGTCACAATGAGCATAGTTTGGAGTTTTTTATGTCGCAAAAAAAAGTGCAGGGTAAATTTGTCACAATGGGCATAGTTTAGGGTTTTTGGTGGTATTTACCCTACAAATTATAAGGAAATTGTGAGTTTAAGATATAAGTACTTTGTTTCATTAACAAGGAAATCATAAAATCCAAGAATTTCAGAAAAATTGTTCATAAAGTCCTAATCTTATACCTTACCCAAAAAAAAGTCCTAATCTTATTGTATTTCTATCAATTCGGTCCCAAACATTTAGTTTTTCTAATTAAGTCTTGCCGAAAGGGCTAGCGAAGGTCGATGGGTGGCCGGCCCTTGCCATCCCCAAGCAAGGGACCAGCGACCCTTGCTAGCCTCGGGCAAGGGTGCCCAGACATGGGTGACGACGGCCCTCCCCTAGGGTTGCGACCCTCGCTAGACTCGTGAGGTGAATCGTTGGACGGCAAGAACTCAACATTGTTCAATCACGCTTAGTAGAGAGTCTTGAGAGTTGGTACTTCAATGTCGAAGGCTGAGAATCGGTGGACATCACCACAACAAGTGGATCGTGTCGTTTGAGCACTCCTCAGGTGATCCATGAGCCCTTTGCTCTACTCCCTCTCTCTATTTCCTCACTAGGCCCGCGTCACCAAATCTGGATGCCCTCATGCAGGGCAGGCGATGATCGCCGGCACAGGGGAGGCCGGAGTCACCTAGATCTAGGCCCCCTCGCTCGGCCTGTAGAGAGTCGTGCGCCCTCACCTAGGGCCGCAACTTCCACCAACCCCTCGGCAATGGGCCAGTGGCAATGCCCCACTAGCGAGCCTATCATTCTCTTGCTTTGCTTTTTTTTTTAGTATTTTTAATGGAATATTAGCTTTTCTTTTTAGTTTTTTAATCTTATTTATAAACCAAAAAAATAGAAGAAAAAAAGAAAAATAAATGAAAAAATTCTGAAGAATAATTAAAATTGTCCACACCAGATAAGCCGGCCGATGTCTACGTTAGCGATTTCTTGCAAAAATTGGCCGGATGGACTTTATTGGCAAAACATAAAAATTTTAGAACTTAGTTGGCAAAATTTAAAGGTTTATGAGTGAATGGTAAAAGTGCAATAAGAAAACACTTTGGATAGACTTTCTTGTTCATGAATTGCTTCCGACGTTTTCAAGTTGGATTTAGAAGCAAATTGAAACTTAATGACAGATTTTTCATGATTAAGGGACGGTTTAGCTTGAGGATGAAGCACAAACGGATCGCCAGAGGGCACCTTGAGGATGAAGCACACTCAATCCAACTTGCATACCGTCGAGATATTCAAGATGGAAATCAACGGACGAGTTTGAAAAGGATCGAAGGGTATAATGCAACTCCTCTCTTTTTTTAAGCAACACCGCCCAAAATACGTGCGGTACGTACAGTTCATAGAAATCCTGTCATGTGGAATTAGGATTGCGGCATGTTCCTGGGATCTAAAAAAACAATGCCCACCACCCCTTCTAAATCCAACAATGTACGGTTGCTATTTACTTCTTGTTCTCTCTCCTTCAGACAAGTATCTGGGAGCTCAAGCAAATATAAGCTGCGGTGCAATAACTAAACAAGTAAACAGAAGTAAGGAGATCATTAACATAATTCTTGTAAATATTGCACCGCTGTTGAAGATGGAGGCAATGAGATTTGCCAACACTTGATCACGAGGATTGGGGGAAAAAAAAAACATTGACTCAGCTCATGTTGCTGTGTGTTACTGACAGACAAAAAGGTTTATTTCTTCGACTGAATGTTTTATTTTGCTGACTGTAAACTCGTATCATGAACACATACACACTGCGTCTTGCTGCTTCCATGAAGTTTGAGATCACTTGCTCTGCTTGGGCGCAACCGTTGTGTTGGACTGTCGACAAATTTCGTAGGGAAGAGAAGATTAAGCATTTGAAATGCCTTCCTTCAAAGAAAGAAAACAAGTATAAACTGCAATATACACAAAAAAACCTAAATCAAGAGAGATTGCAGAGATCAGAGCAAACAGCAATGGCAATGTATCTGCTGCAAATGTGAGCTGCATTAATCCTCAAAAGTACAATATGCCTCTGCACACAAAGTTTTCTTTCCATTTATCTATAATTACTAGACAAAAAGCTATGTTTGCAGAGCCAATGTAGCCCGACTAACTTAGTTGAAAAAGGCTTGATTTTTGTATATATGGAAACAATACTCGGCATATAAAAATTCTGCAAAGTATTGTGTTATTTTCGCAATTGACCCAAAACTTAATTCCCATTTACAATCTAGACCATTGTCCGTAACCTCAATTATTTCCGCCAAATTACTCACCGTATCATAAGAGTTCAAGGGACTACAGGTTATTCTCATATCATGCTATACTGAGCATTACAGGTTATTCTCATGATTCTTATGCACGTTATGCTTGGGTTCTACCGAGAAGTTCCAGTGCTTGGGAATGAGGAAAGTGATTTTTAATCAGTCTTCATGTCCGGCGTGACTTAAATATAGTGCTGCATCAACCTGCCAGGTGTCTCCTCTTTTGCAGAACATGGACAAGAAAGAGACCAAATGCACCTGAAAGCACATCTCATAAATCATCTAGCATGTACAGAGGAGCAAATTTGAGTAAGAAGAAATCCAAACAAAACCATAACCTGGCAGGTGGACGGCAACACATCTCAATAATGCTTTTCTCGGACATCACCTCGTTATATTTGATCTTTTTTTTTTCGCAATCATGTCATAACTTTCTTTCTTGTTTACTCTTTTCTCGAGCTTCAGAAACCAACGACATGGATACGCAACCAAATTGTTGGACTCTGAGTACACGGGAATTACTAACGTTTCTGATGAAGAAAGAAAAAACGCCAATGCAAAGAATTCAAAAGTTTTATGAAGAGTAGAATGACTCACCCAGATTGCTCAGCTTGTAGTTTTTCAAGTTCCACCCTTGCTTTAAAAGGATCACTGGAAGCAAAATCATTATCACTTCCACTTCTTCCGACGAGCTGTCAGCAATCCAGGCACGCTCTCAATCATTTTTCCACTTCGACAGAGCAATATTTCCATTCCATGTCCATACGCTTTGCCTGAAGGGAGTGAAAGGACAGTCTCTGTAGTATCCACAAACACAACAATAATTTCTAGTCCAAGAGAAGCGACAGGCAAATTACTTCATTTCCCATTTTCCTTTTCTCAAGATTTGTCTCACTAAGTGCAACTTGAAGTTTTTGCTGCTTCTTAACAAAACTTATTTTAGTATCACGTTCCTTCATCTTCTGACGATTTGATTGAGCTCCACCTGGGCCTGTTCACGAGTCTTCCTTATAGAAGCAACCTGCAGAAGAAGATATAAAGTTGCCATTTCAAATAGGTGTAGATTTTCCAGCAAGTATTCTTTGTCTCTGCTTTTCATTTTCCCGCCAACCGTTGACAGGCACGGTCAAAAAGGAAGAATTCAATCCCCGATCTAGGAGGAACAAGCAGAGGAGTCCATACGATTCATCTATATGAGGATAGCCTAATTTTCGTATTATTTGAGCCAATTAACACAGCAATTGTACACAAAATCCTCTAGGAACACTCGATTGTATGGATAGTTTCTATCATGACTGACGAATACCGAGCCGTCACAGTTAAGCTCATGCATAGAATCTTGTGAATCCATATTGTCAAGGTCAAAAGACAAAATCCTACCTTTAAATCCTTTGACAGCTACTGCATCTGAATTTATATTGCATTGATACTATCGTGCAAGTCCATGAGCCTGCCTTCCCAATTATTTGACTGCTCTTTATAGATTTCTCAAGCAAAGTACTGTAGCGAGTCTAGTGACACAGTGGTCATGAAACATTTGCTTTTCTTTGGCTGGAAATTTTGATTCTTCAAGTTCCTTGCTCAATCTTCTTCACAGATTCACCAAGTTACGAAGCGCATAACAATCACATTTTTACAAGATTAGTAATATAGTTTTTTCTTTCTTTCACTTCGATTAAAAAGAATATGGTTAAAATAGAGCACAAATAACACTATTAAGTTCCATGTAAAGCAGAGAAAAGAACCTTAGGATGCTTATACTGCTCAGCCCTGCTCCTAAATAAAGAAAGGCCATAGGACTTCGGCTTTAACTATGATTTGAGATCCAAGAACTTCTTTCGAAGGGCAACAGCTCAGTAATCTGTAGTTGGCAGTAGAAATGAGAAAAGCTAAAGGCACTACCATAAGACAATATGATTTCGGTTATAAGCACAGATAAAAGCAATGGAAAGAAGGATGTAGAATGGCACTTATTGAGTAATCAGAACAAAATCTGCTCCAGTAAAATAGTTTATCTTCTGAGTCTCGAAAAGAAAATGAAGAAAAAAATGACGAAATTTCCAAGTTTACGGCAGCTTTGGTGACAATTTGTCACATTTCTTTCCAGATTTGCCTAGTTCAGGGAACAAGGTGGAATGCTATTAGGGTTTCAGCATCCAACAATTATCTCAGGCAGTTATCCAAACTTTGGTTTACCCTAAAATTACCAACACAATGATACACGAAGCAATTGTCTGCTACCCTCACGTAGAAATGCAAAAGCGTTGTTCAAGGTCCACCTTGGCTTCGACAGCAGATAACGTATTATGATGTGTAGCAACTTTTGACTCAGCCTCTGCTAAATCATGAAATCACCCCAACAGATCACCTCCACCTTGCAACTGATATTTAGCAGTTTGAGGCATTTTAGAGAAAGCATCGTCCATGCACAACAAATAACAAAAATAAACAGACTAAGAACTTACCCGCGGCTTCCACCGGTCGAAATACCATTTGGCTGAAATATATCACCTTGAAGAGTGACACTTGGAGTATAAATCCCCTATTAAAAGCTACTTGTGATGCACGCAATTGTAGAAAGATCATATTCTGAATATCCTAAAATAGACAAGATTAACAGCACAACCGATCACAATGGTCAGATTGTAAGATGTTTCAAAAATTGCATAGGCTAAAAACCTAAACCAATTTTTCTTGCAGGGAAGTACAGTGTACCAACTGCCAATTGAAGACGAGGAAATTCTAGCAGGACTACCTTTTCAACGTTCATTTGTGCCTGTTCAGTTTTTTTATGTGATGTTGTATAAGTTATGAGCAGCTCACGTCACTGACACAGAAAGCGAACTCCGAACATGAAAAAGTCAAAAATGAATTTGAGGCACAGGCTTTCTGTATTCATTAATATTGGTAGTCATGGGCACAAGTGTTTATCTTTTAATAAAAGGCTGCCACATGCTAAATAACAATTGCCTGCCTTGAGAAAGCATGTTCCTAGAAATTTATATGAGACAACATTAACAACTCAATAAGGGTGCAATTCATTGTGCCTTTAAAATTGGGTTACCATAGTATACCTCTTTTGCAGCTTCCATCATTTTGCAGATGCAAGTTGATCCAGGAACATATTCCATTGGGCTCTGATATAAAATCAATGCGGCAACTGACGAAGTGCCACTACAAAACCCGCTTGCTAATAACTGACAGATCAATGTCATTAATGAAATTAACAGTCTATAATGAGCATGTACATAAGCATCTTCAATTCCTCGTCATAATCAACTAAAGAAAGTGCCCGTTCTGCATTCTCCTTGCCTAACAGCAAATGCAGAGTTTTATCTTTCTTAATGACCCTAAGACATAAAGACCTTGGTAGACAAGCTTGTGTTGCATAAATGATTCCTGATTAGCTCGAACGGAGACTGACCACTCTGGCAACAACATGCTGAACGCCAGGCGACACCACAGTGGTCTGGATTTTATTTAAAGGTATGAAAGTTACTCGTTTTTGAAGATTTTCATTTCATAGCGGTTTTTTCCTATATTTTCCATATCAATGACAACATTATCCCACTTTTCACCAGCTAGAGCCTGCAAACATTCCAGCATGTGAATATATGGGTACCTTAACGACGGTCTGCATCGCATAGGATTGGAACCCTCCATCTCCAGAGAGATTTCCTTGATGTGCATGCATGGCGTTCTGACTCTTCGGGTAGTAAAACAGAACGAAAGCCATTAACTAAAGCAATAGGAATGAGAGGGAAGAACCGGGATCCTGCAAAAAGAGACGGACATATATGAGGTGGCGGTCCATGGAGATGACTGAGAAACTAATGAAACCAAAAGGAGAGATGATGAAGAGGATGCACGAGACGAGAGAAAGTTGAGGACGAACGAAACCTCGAAGCTTTTGAGGTGTTGCGGGAGCAAATGGCAATGGAGGAGCTGAAGTGCTCCCTCAAAGAGTAAATCCTGGGTGGGGGAGGTTGACAGTGTTTGAACTCTTATTTTCGACGAGTGTTTTTACTTGGCATTTTCCCATGCTTAATGAAAATAACCTCAAATAACGTACAATTTAAAATTATTGACGCCGATAACCCAAAAGTGAATATACGTTTCAAAATGCGTTTACTAGCGACTTTTCTTTTTTGGCCAAACCAGCTATTGACTAGTTTCAAGTTAATGGAGCAAGTCCCGTAATTAAGCGTAGTATTTGCTAGAATTACAAATTCTCAAGGGAGTACGGGTGGAGCCAGTGAACTTCGCAAATTATGGGATTGAAAATTTACAGATGTTAGCAGAAGGATTAGATCTTTCAAATAATGAACAATCTCTTTAACGTGTTCATAATTTCATGGGAAATTTCAAAAAAGGGCGTGAAGAGCCCTCATTATCTCATGATGTGGATATCGTTTCAAATAAGGGCCTGAAATGATCTTATCAATCTCAAAAAAGGCTTAAATCACTAATTAATATGGGGCATTTTAGTCATTTAACCTTTTTATTATTTTTTCTTTTGTGAAATTTTCAAAAATTTTAAAAATAACTAAAGCTGAAAAAAAAAAAAAAGGCGGTATGGTAGCCCCCTCCCCCCTGTGGTCGCCGTCCCACCGCCATTCCCCGCGACCCCGCTGACCAATGGTGAGGGCTCAGTGGCACTCGCCAAAGCTGGGAGAAGGCTGCAAGACTCTCCTAGATTTGGGCAAGGATTGCCAGCCCTCGCCCTATTCTAGGGGCAGGTCGTGGTGCTTGGCTGAACCTAGGTGACGGTAACCCAAGTTTGAGGTCGACGATGGTCGCCCTAGTCTGGCCTAGGGCCGCAGCCTGCCGCTAGAACTAGGTGAGGGCCACCAGGCGCTCGCCTCTGGTCAGTAAGGTTGCCAGCCCTCGCCAACGACTATCACTGCCACCCCATGCCACATAGGTGGGAGGGTGGCCCCCTCCCACTTGTGTTCCTTTTTTTTTTTCCAATTTTAGTTTTTTATTTTTAATTTAATTTAACTAATGAAATTAACTTGAAATTACATTTTGACAAAAATGCCCTTAATCAGTTGAAAATTTTGGTCTACTGACTAGGTCAGATTCTTATTTGAAACAACCATAATCACTCCAAGCCCTTCTTTGACACAATAGTGACACTTCATGCTCTTATTTAAAGTAAAGTCCACTTCAAATCCTTATTTAAAAAAAAAAATACTTGGGATCGTTTTTTGAAATTTTTCCGAATTTCATGTGAAGCCACTTTGACAAAAAGCCACACAAAATTACTGACTTATTAAAAAAAAAATGGACAGAGTCCCTTGCTCAAACATTACACTGGACAAGTTCGATTAATTTCAGACGAGCGATGAGAAGAAGAGGAAAGTAGGCATGTGGTTAATACCGAAGAAGACACAGCGACGGAGGCAATGTTTGAGGTTATACATTTATGATACCTCAGGAAAATACGTAAGGAGAGGAAAATGGATGAAATGTTATGGTGACAAAAAAACAAAAAATGAAATCACCTTCCATAGACTTTGTTGTTTATAAATTTTCTCAAAAATAAAGAAAGCTCAAGAAGACAAACTATGTGTAGCTTCCGATGTCGTCAAGTTGGATTTCAGAAGCAAATTGCAATTTTATAGGTGATTTTTCATGATAAATTGATCGAGAAGCGTAATTAGGACAAGTTAAAGAAAAGGAAAATTTGCAAATCCATAACGATACATCAAATAGATCATCGAAAAGTATTTTGAGAATAAAACACATTCAATCCAATTGGCCATCGTCAAGATCATGATGGAAATCAGAACAACGAGATTAAAAAGATTACGAAGCGAGGTGATAGCTAATCACATCATTAAATCAGAAATTGCCATAAGAAGCATATGAATGGCAGTATAATAAGCCTCTTCCATTTTCTTTGGGTTAATATTAGGAAAAACCTCAAACTAGTATATTTGTGATAAATTTATCCCAAATTATTTTTTAACCACCAAAAATCCTAAACCGGTACACTTTTAAAAAATTCACCCCAAACTGGCACACCTATAATAAATTTACCATCCATTAGTTTTTGTTAAATTTTATCGTCAAATTGCTGATTTGGATAATGTGGCAATTCCCAAATGTACATGTTTGGGATTTTTACACTATTTGTCACAATTACATCAATTTAAGGGTTTTCATGATATTAATCCAATTTAATGAAAATTAACAAAGAATAAATTAATTACATGTGTGCCAATTTAAGGTTTTTGGGGGTGAAAATAATTAGCATATGATAAATTTGTCATATATATACTAATTTGAAATTTTTAGTGGTCAAAAAAATAATTTAAGATAAATTTATCGTAAGTATACCAGTTCGAAATTTCGTAGTATTAACCCCTTTTCTTTAAGTACACTTCCCAAATACATGTACGGATCATTAAAGTGAAGTCATGTGGAATTGGGATCGCGGCATGTTCCTGGGATCTCAAAAGAATGCCCTTCCCCTAAACAAAACCACACTATGCTTCATCCAACAATCTGCTGCTGTTACTTAGATCTTGGTTACTCTATCCTTCGAACTAGCATCTGGGAGCCCAAGTAACAGAAGCTGGAGTACAAATAAAAATAATCTAACATACGAGTAAACAGAAGTGATGCCAAAGCATGCTGCAATTTCCTGTACCTTGATCCTGACGACCGTCTGTCGTTAGTTCAGCCACTCAATACCAAGTTCAAATGAATTCACCTAAGCTCTCTCTGATTGAAATATCTCCATTCCAGAAATTCTAGACTCCAAGGTGAACATAACAAATTCTTGTAGATACTGCACCGATTTGGAAGATAAAATTAATACGGTTCACCAACTCCTGGATCACAGAGGGTTCGGGAAAAAGACATGCTTTTAATTGCATGGAAGGCACATGTGTCAATGAAGCATTGACTCAGCTCGTGTTCTGCGTTACTGTTAGACAAAAAGGTAATTCTAAGTTGAAATTTTCTCCTCGATTGAATGATCTAATTTACTGAAGACATACGATTCTGCGGCTTGCTACTTCCATAAAGTTAGAGATCACTTGCTCTGCTTGGATGCAACTGTGCGCTGGACGGTGGAAACACCGTCAACAAACTTTGTACGGAACAGAACGTTAGCATTATTGAACATCCCTTCCTTCAATGAAACAACGATAAACTGCAATATTCAAAAGAAACAAAACAAAACAAAATCAAGACAAGTTGCAGAGACTTGAACAAACAACGATGGCAATGATATCTGCTGCAATCTGAGCTGCATTGATTCTCAAAAGTACATTATGCTCTGCAAACAAGTTTTCTTTCCATTTCTTACTGGACAAAAGACTGTTTCATAGCCCACGTAGCGAACCTGACTTAAATATATGTAAACATTATTCACTATTCCCATGCACTTCTCCAAAGTGTTGTGTTATTTTCAAATTGATCCGAAAAATTCTGATTTCCATCTAAACTTTCTGTCCGTAATCTCCATTATTTATCTGAATTATTTACCATTACAAACAGAATTCAAGTTGCCTGTTTTCAATCATCGATCTTGACAAATAAATTTATAGTCCACGCCACACACCCTTTCCTACAACAAATTCAGATTTTCTCTCAGCAAATAATTGAGTTTTCCTTTGAGGAGTAGTGGTAAAGTAAGTGAGACTCCTGCTGTTATTACATAGAGATTAACGCTTGTGCTATGTTCAGGTATAAAGGATACAGGTAGAATGCAATTAACTTCCGATTTTCACCTATACATGAGACTGAACCTGCAATAGCCCATATCATCTAAGCCACCTATAATGAGCATTCAGGTCATCCTCATAATTCTCATGCACGTTATGCTTGTTTTCTACCAAGAAGTTTAGGTACCTGGAGTGAGGAAAATGAGTTTTAATCATCCTTCCTATGTTCTGCGTGTGACTTAAATCAAGTGCTGCATCAACCTGTCAGATATCACCATTTGCAGATCATCAACAATAAAGAGACCAAATGCATATGAAATCGTGTCCTATAACAAAACCTCATACCTCATCTAGTATATACAAAGGAGCTGGTTTGAAGAGAAGCAGTGCAAGGATCAGAGAAAGAGCAAGTAGAGATCGCTGCCCTCCGCTCAGTTCTGATAGGGACTGCTTCCAGACACCTCCAAATGCAACACAAACCTCAAGCCCATCTAAGAAGCTGCATCCTTCCGGAGGCTCAAGCTTTGCTGATGTGCCAGGTAACAGGGTAGAAAATATTGATCCAAAGTCACTGAGAAGGAAACGTTGACAACAAATAAGGAACATTAAGAGAATGAGATATAACTTAAACCATAAAACTACAGAAAGTCCACAAGTAGCATCAAAAACTTACTTATTAACCTTAACCCAAGTAACTTTTAGAGTTTCCTTCTTCTTCTCATCTAGTTCTTCAATAACCTTCTTTATCTTTGATTTATCATTCTGCCAAGGCCAGCTCCGAAATATTAGAGTAATAAGAAATCCAAAACAAAAGAATAATCTGGCATATAGACAGCAACTGACCTCAATAATGTTTTTCTTGGACATCAACCCATTATATTCATCTTCAGCTTTCTCAAACATTGCCATGACTTTCTTGTTTACTCTTTTTTCAAGCCTTCAGAAACCGAAAGATGCATACACAATCAATTTTTGAACTTAGAGTATACAAGAAATACTAACATTTCTGATGAATGAAAGAAATCCAATTGCAAAGAACAGAAAAACTTTATTAAGAGGACAAATTGAATAACTCACCCAGATTGCTCAGCTTGTAATTTTTCCAGTTCTTCCCTTGCTTTATATGGATCACGAGAAGCAAAATCATAATCAGTTCCACTTCTTCCAAAGAGCTGCCTCTCAGAAGCAATCCAAGCATGCTTCTCGATCAATTTTTCCACCTTCAGAGAACAATCCTTCTGTTCCATTTCCATACGCTTTACCTAATGAAGGGAGTGAAAGACAGGCTTTTTAGTATCCACAATGGTTAACTTTTAGCCCAAGAGAAGCTGTTTGCACTTTACCTCATTTTCCATCTTCTTCTTCTCAAGATTTGTCTCACTAAGTGTAGCTTGAAGTTTTTGCTGCTCCTTAACTAAGCATCTTATCTGGGTATCACATTCCTTCAGCTTCTGCCGGATTTGATTAAGCTCCACCTGGGCCTGTTCATGAGTCTTCCTTATAGAAGCAACCTGCAGAAGAAGATATGAGTTGCCATTCTGAACAGCTTTAGATTTTCCAGAAAGTATTCTTTTGTTACCTTGGATTTCTGTTCCTCTACATCAGAAGCTATAGCATTGATTTGACTTTGTAAAGAAGCTAGTTCACCTTCCAAAGAAGCACGTTCCTGTACGACTGCTTCCATTTTCATGATGAGCCTCTCCCTTTCATTTTCATGCCCCTATTAACAGGCATGGTTAAAGAGGAAGCATTCAGTCCCCAAACTAGGAAGAACAAGACGAAGAGTCCATATTATTGATCTAAATGTCGATAGCGTCCTTATCGCATTATCTTATCCAATTAACACAGCAATTGCACACAAAATCCTGTGCCATCTAGAACAATCGATTATATGTATGTCTTCTCTCCTAAATAGTAGAATACCAAGCCGTCACAGGTAAGCTCATGCCTAGAATTTCATGAATCCATATTGTGAAGGTCAAAAGAATAAAGCCCACCTTTAAATCCTTTGACACTGATTGCATCTGAGTTTTTATTGCATTGATACTATTTTGCAAGTCCTTGAGCCTGCCTTCCCGATTATTTGAATGCTCTATGATAGATTTCTCAAGTGTCGACACTGTAGCGGCACAGTTCTCATACAATATTTGCTTTTCTTGGGCTGCAGACTTTGATTCTTCAAGTTCCTGCTCAATCTTCTTCACTAATTCACCAAGCTACAATGCACATAAAAATCACAGTTTACAAGATTAGAAATATAGGTTTCATCTTTCCTTTGCTCTGATTAGAAAGAGGTTCATAATACAAATAACAACATTATTTCCATAAAAGCAGAGAAAAGAACCTTATGATGCTGATTCTGCTCAGCCCTGCTCTTAAATAAAGAAAGGTCATAGGACTTCAGCTCTAACTGTGATTTGAGATCTAGGAACTTCTTTTGAAGGGCGACAACTCAGTAATCTGCGGTAAATGTTAGATAATGAGAAAAGCTAATAGGCACGACCATAAAACTTATTTGATTTGGGTTATATGCACAACTAAAAACCATGGAAAGAAGAAAGCAGAATGCTGTGTATTGAATCATCAGAACAAGATCAGCAGAGTGCTATCTTCTTTCAATAAGAAAATGAAGAAAAATATAATTTAAATTCCATGTTTACTGCAGCTTTTGTGACGTTTCTCACATTTTTACTAGATTTTCCTAGTTCAAGGACAACAGGGACCACTATTGGGGTTTCAAAATCCCACAAATAATCTCTTGCACTTATTCAATAGTCAGTTTTGCCCTAACATTACGAACCATTGACAATTACAAATGCTACAGGAAGTAATTGTCTTCTCCTCTCATGTAGAAATGCAAAAGAGGTATTTAAGGTCTACCTTGGCTTCGATCGCCAAGAGTCTATTCTGATGTATAACAAGTCTTGACTCAGCCTCAGCCAAATCACGAAGTTGCCTCAATAGCTCTCCTCCACCCCTGCACGATGCAATGATATTAGGATGTGGCAGCTCTCTTCCAAAAAGAAATAACACCGCACGTTTGACGCATTGCAGCAGAAAGCAGCATCCATGCACAATAAAATAATGAAAATAAGCAGACTAGGAAGTTACTTGCGGCTTCCACCGGTTAAGAGACCACTTGGCTGAAATATATCACCCTCAAGAGTGACACTTGGAGTATGAATCTCCCTATTAAAAGCCACCTGTGAAGCACGCAAGATGTAAAGACCATATTCTAATATCCTACAATAAACCAATGTTTCTTGCAGGGAAGTACGGGGTACTGACTGACAATAGACGAAAAAGTCCAAAATGAATTTGAGGCACCAGCTTTCTCTATTCATTAGAGTCGGCAGCACATATTTGATGAACAAAATAGGGGTCCATTTTATGAAACCACTGAAAAATGAACGATGCCTAAAGTATATCTCTTCTTGTTGAACCACGGTTCGAATACATCTAGAAAACATATCTCGAAAAGAATGATGGCTGCCTTCAGAAATTATGTTCTGGAGACTTATACAAAAGGACAGTAACAACTCAATGAGGTTTCAATAAATAATCAAGTTCATCGTGCCTTTCAATTTGGGTTGCCATAACATACCTCTTTTGCAGCATCAGTCGTTTTGCAGACAAAACTTGATCCAAAGACATATTCCATAGCGCTCTGCAATTAAAATCAATGCCCTTAAGGCAACTGATGAAGTACCACAAATAAAACCCTCTTGATAACAACTGACAGATCAAACACATTAATGAATAATGAGCATGCGCATAAGCACCTTCAATTCCTTGTCATAATCAACTAAAGAAAGTGCCAGTTCTGCATTCTCCTTGCCAACCTGAAGATACGGAATTTATCTTTGTTAATGACCAAGACAGACATAAATAACTTGATAGATAAGCTTGTATTGCATAAATCAACTCAAACGGTGACTGACCACTCTGGCAGCAGCATGCTGAACGCTAGTTGACACCACATTGGGCTGGATTTTATTTAAAGGTATGAAAGTTACTCTTCTTTGAAGATTTCCATTTTGTAGCAGTTGTTTTCCTGTATGTTCAGTATCAACAACAACATTATACAACTTTCCGCCAGCTGCGGCCTGCAAACATTCCGATATGTGAAGTTATTGGTACGTTTTGTAAAAATGAGAACTTCAGAAGAAGATGCCACTATACTATCATACAGCTCCCACCTCTAAGGCAATCATTGTGGAGCTATCCTTCACTTTGAATAATCTTGCAACCACACCTTTTACTTTTGATCGATCGAAATTCTTGATGGGATCACGATATGAAAAATTAATATTTGCTAACTGTGCTGAAAGAATCCGTATGTCTTCTTTCAACTTTTGCACCGCCTCCAACTCTAGTGCACGATCCTGGAAGTCATTCACAGTTAAAAGAAGAAAAAAATTGAGGAGACACATTTCAAGATACTGAAGGAAGGCACGGAACTAGTACGAAGAATCCACAGACCTTTTGAAGAGCTTCCATCTCCCCCTCCTTATAAGGAACAGATTCTAACGCTTTTTGAACGTTTTCAACATCTCTTTTTCTACTATTAAGTTCATTCTCTACAGCAACAGCTTCCTCATGCTTTGACAATAGTTGCTTCCTTTTCTCCTTCAGCTCTTTTTCCCAATGGGCTATCTTTGTTATCAACTGTTTCAGTTCTGTATCCGCCCTTCCAACAGCTATTTTAGCATCACTTAGCTGGTCCTCAAGGCACTTTTCCTCATTTCCACTGCTCTTTCCAGCAAGGATGCCCTATTCATAGTAATCACACTTGGTACATCATGGTTTATGATTGCAGAGAGTGGACATCCACATGCACGTAGGCATCCAAAAGTTAAAATTACCAATTAATTACCTGGTAATCACTTTCTTTCTCATCCAAGTTCTTCAAGAGTTCGTCGTATTGGCTCCTAAGACCGACTGTCCCTTCTTCAGCTCTTTTGACAGCGGAGGCACTCTCTTCCACAGAATGCTTTAGATCTTCTATATTGCTAAGAATCTAGTAAATCAGGAAGTAAATTTAAAGATTGCCAAAAAAAAAAAAAGTCCACCTGCCATTAATATGAAAAATTGCTTTTCTTTAAAGTAGGCGCAGCTATAAAATGGCAACTAGAAAAAATAAAGACTTTGCATCAGCAACTGATATACCTTATCAGAATTCTTTTTCTCAGTCTGAAGAGTGTCATTTTTGTTGTTGAGAATGGACACTTCCCTCACGAGATCTCGAGCAAGAGCATCTACTTTGTCAGACATCGTCTTTACCTCCCCACCCATACTGGCTTCCTTCTGTGCAGTTAAATCAGATATCTTCTTCTCCAATTCCTGTGATTCTGCTTGCATCTTCACTTTATTTTCATCTAGCTCAGAGATTTTGGCCTTCATCTGTTCCACCCCGGAGACCGCATTTTCACTTATCTTTTCAGCTTGAACGTAATCATAAGCAATGCAGAACCTTTTAAGTCGATCTAACTCTGCATTCCCATTTGCCCATTGCATGTACTGCATACGTTCTTTCCTTAACTTCTCCAAGGCAGGCAAAATTTCTTGGTCAAGAAGCTTATTTATCTCATCAACCTTGATCTGCTTCTTCTCCAGCGTTTTTAGCGCAGCCTCTTTCTTTGTCTCATACATTCTGGTGCCTGCTGCCTCCTCAAGCATGGACAAAATCTCAGGAGGCTTCATGTTTTAGTACCTTAGTGATGCGCCCTTGCATAATGAGGAAGTGCGGGTTGTTAACATTGAGTTGTACTGAGTGAAAGAGGTTCTGGACCTGACTAGGTTGGGCAAGCTTTCCATTTATCAGATATTTATTCCTTCCACCACAACGATCTGCAGAATACAATAATTTATATGCTCAAACATCCTGAGATAGTCACTCATCTTAACTATATGTACGGGGAGGGGGCACACTTCAATAACAGATTTCTCAAACATAGTCAAGAAAAGCAAAATGGGTCAACATGACATATTGACTGATACTTTTATCTTGTTTTATGATCAAAATAGCTCACTCAAAAGTGAAAGAACAACCAGATAATAGAAAACTAGACCTTACCATCTAACTCGCCACTAAACTCCCCAGTGCAAAACACGGTTTGGTTTTCCCCAATTTTGAGACGATGGCTCGTATCTCCGGTTAAACCAATGAAATTCCCCTTCCGGTAACCCAGTTTCAATGTGATCTAAATGATTAACTTAGATCCCCGAATGGTCTCACACACTGCATAAACTATGCGAAAGCCAATGCCAGTCCATCTAAATCCCTAAGCTGATAACGGAGGCAAGGAGTAGTAATTCAAGTGCTTTCTGAGCAAAAGCAAATTTCCACGACCATCACGCACCTGCCGCGTCACAGTAATCTCCGAGTGGTCCTCGTAGCCCAGCGGACTCCGACTCCGATCCGAATTATCAAACACGATGGAAACAGTGGCTTTAGTAATCCCAGCTTGGCCTTGCTTGTAGACGAGCTCCTGCAGATTCGCAGCCCGAACTTGCTGCAAGTTGGTGATGCCCAGCACGAAGCAGATGGAGTCGAGAATGTTGGATTTGCCAGAGCCATTCAGGCCGGTGATGGCGTTGAAGAAGGGTCGAAACCCGGAACGATGGTCCGGGTCGCGTATGATTTGAACCCCTCCAGACAGATTTCCTTGATGTGCATGGCGTTCGATTCAACGGGGAAAGGAACAGAACGAGAGCCCTAACTGGAGCAATAGGAATGAGAGGGACGAGATCGTCGGGAACCGGTCGTAGAAGAGCTATTCGGACAAATCAATAAGACTTGCCCCCCGACATTTGAGGAGTTCAGAGAGAATCGGACGAAACCCGGAGAGATTGAAGACGAAAAGGAGAGCAGCAAAAAGGCGGGAAGGTGCTTGCTTTTTGGCGTTTCGATTCTTTTGAAAGGGAGCGAAGCGGGCTTTTGCCAATATGTCCACATAATGGACGGAACATCTGAATTTGTCCCTTCTATTCAATTGTGTCTTAATTTAACCCCCAAATCAATCAAAGTTGTTTTCAATTAAGCCCAAACAAATACTACTTCGAACCTTTTGTCCTGCGGGGGAACAGATACGTTCGAATTTGGGGAAGATGGACTGAGATCCAACATATGGATTGTCCAATGCCTTGATTAACCGATTCAGGGTCCAAACATATGGAGGAACGAGTTGATTTAATTATTCACATTTGAGGCTCTATTGGATATTTAAGCAACATTAGCTAAGAAAAAAGTACCAAAATTGAAATTTTAGTTCACATTCTACATGAATGTGAATCGATGTTTGTGAAATAACATGATACACGATACAGATAAAGTGTGTTCTTTGGATACATCGTGATTTCATGAACTCAGTGATTACTTTCGACGTACGTAGTATCGATATACAATTACCAAACTCTTTAGGACAGTGAGAGTAACATAGCAGCAAGGCTTTGTTGCAAATTTTACTTGTTTACTACATTTTGTTCACAATGTCGAAGGCAAATGTACTTAAATTATCATGCCAACCCTTGATGCTATATTTTTGCTGGCCTACAAACTCCATAGCGTGATATTACCGGCCTCCTAGGCTATGCGATCAGGGGCTTGAAATTAATCAAAGACTCAGTTGCTAAATCACTTAACATTTAGAAAGGATTGAAATAAACAGTTATCACTATTGTGGGAGTAACCTATTTTTCTTCTACTTCGTTTCTCTTGCATTGTATGAAGTGAAAAAAGAAGCAACGAAACTAATGTGAAACAAATTAACTAATACACAAGATATGAAAGTGAAGATATGATATCACCATGCATGCTCATTGCCATTGGCTTCCCCTTCCTGAGATAGGTTTATTCACCTGCACATTTTCCTTGTGTTAGGGTCGTCCTTCTCAAGAGTTGAATTTGGAAATAGCATTAGAAAGCCATCATACATACCACCTTGGCGTGATAAAACAAAACTTATATTTAAGCCCAAGACCCTAATCTAAATCCACGACGAAGGTGGGTCTGTCGATAAGAATCAAAAAAGATTTCAATCAGAACTCAGAAATTTGGCATTACATATCATCTGACACCGTTACTAATTTACACATTGAGGTATGGGCATGCAAAACAAATAACGCACTTCATATCTAGAGGTATCATGAGAGCTCAGCTCCCCAGGGGTCAGGGGAAGACCTTCCCAATTAGTTCGTGCCTTGGTCCCCATGATATTGAGAGAACCCGTGCCGAAATGTCTCCAGCTTCATTGCTGAATGTAACATCAACTGTCATCGCAACCCCAGAAACTACAAGATGGGTACTGAAAGCTGAGTCAGCTATCCAGTTCGCAGGAATGAGTCCAGGTAACAAGTTCCCATTCCACTGTCCATCATCAATTATGTACAAGTAGTCACAGAAACTGAAGCATCAATAGTTCCAGTTAGGTCTCACTTCCTCTTCCTTCTCCGTCAGTTCTTGGTATTGATACCACTCTGCTCCAGCCTTGCCCACTGGCATAGGAGGTCTAACAAATATTCTCAACAGGTCGAGAACATGACTGAAAAATGCAGTTCTTTGGGTGTTTCCTCGCAAGCTACACTCGGAATTTCCAAGTGACCTTTTCACTGGTTCAACACATATCCACCCAAGACCTGATATAGCCACATCACAAGCAGCCTGCCAAGCAAGCAGGTCAATTTCAACAACCCTAAGTTTGAAACCAAAAGCTAAAAATTTCGGTGACTTCTCACTGAAGGGATGTCTCTCACATTAATAGTATCCTATGCTGGCTGAAAAGATTATAAAGTCAAAAAGTCACTATCTACATATAACCATTCTAAGTCCCTACACAGTTATGTTAGTGCCTGCTTGAGCTCCACTAATCTAAAGAAACAAAACTGTCTATATCTTTGAACTAATAAGCAACTTGGCGCTTGTTTCGAGGCCTTTCTCAGGTCGCATTGCTCTGTCTTAACAGTTGGAGGAGCAAGAGTACTCCGAGATTTTCCTGTAGTGATCAGTCAGTTAACATCCTCATCGAGATTGCACGGCATAAGAGAAAACTGGTAAATGAATGCCCGAGATGGAGAACAAAAGAATTCTATCATCTAGGACTCATCTACCAAGGTAGTAGTTCCAGCTGCTAAAAACAGATGTCATCTTATCTCAACATGCGGCTAAAATCTGCAGCTTGTATGCAACATCAATGAGGAAATCGAAATGAACCACAATAATTGACCACCACAGGCTACCATTTATAACAAAAGATTTTAGATTCAGTGTGCTGCACTAATTCACGAAGCATCCCAAGACAGACTGCGTTAATTCTGCAGTCTGAAGGAAAACAGTTGTAGTGAAGAAACGATAGCAACTAAACTAGAGTAAAATATTTCAGACCAAAAAAATAAATTCAATGAAGAAAGAAGAGGACAACCAGAAGAAAAGTTGCCACAAGAATAACCTGGTAAAACCTGTCCGCTTTGCAGTGGGTACCATATGAATCTGTAAACCTCTGGGTCCATAAAATGTTAGATTTGTTTCTTGGAAGAACCTAAACCAAACAAGAACAGATATGAGCTAAATCCAGATATTGTTGCAGCAAAACAACGGGGGTTGGGGTAATATCGAATGAGAATAAAAATAGATGGTAAAACCTTTTAAAATGTCAATTCTAACAAGGCCTCCCCAAATACTGAAAACCCATTTAAGCAACTGGTTTCAACACCACTAGTGACCTGAGAAATATCGGGGGAGCACATCAGACACACAAAAAATGGATGCCATAGTCTGCTAATACAAATACAACCCAAGGGAGCATTTACCGGAAATATTTGACCTCTAAGCCGATTTTGAGGAGCAAGAGCAGGTAGATCTTCAGCATGAACAATTGCTGCTTGCCTATGGTGGAGATGCACTCCTGGTGTGTCATACCATTTCTGTGAAAGATAAATTTTAGCAGGGTCTAGACACAGCCACACATGCATCCAGATGCAGAAAGACAGAGAGCGAGAGAGAGAGAATCTACAGATAGCATACTAACAAATCTGGCATACCCCTCCCCCTGGGAAAGCCTCAATTTGAATTGGCCCTAAGGTTGTTCCAGGGACAGCAGATTCTACAGGTTTATATCTCGTGGCTGCTGCAGCAATAGGGTCTTTCTCTGCCATCAGCCCTGAAGTAAACATGAATAAACAGTTGGCAATAAGAAAAGAGCTAAGCGAAAAATAATAAGAAAGCTGCTTCAAAGAACAAACATAGATACATGAATGAGGACTGAATTATAAGTCCACGCACAAAGTATCATTTACTAAAGGGTATCATAAAATTGAAAGACATATGAGGATCCTTACAGGACAGGAAATGCCAGCAACTTAAAAGGCCAACCATCTAACAGTACAATCCTTCAGAACAAATGTGTATTACCAGAAGGCACCAGCAAAATGACTCCCATTTTGCAACATCAACTCCTATATCAATTTACTATATGCACAAAATGCATATAAATGCAATGGAAATAATGCTGTCGAAGCCACCAAAAAATTATTATCATCTTTGGCGGTTAAATTACTTGGAAATGATTTATCATTTGAAGACCTACTCTGATCAGCAGAGAAAGTACTTACTCAGTAAGGCACTGATAAATGCAGATTTGCCTACGTTGGCTGAACCCTATATTAACAACAACAATTTAAACTGTCAATAAGTCCGACTATATCTCTCATCAAAGAAAATTAAAGAACTATGGACTAAATACATTCATTACATGTCAATCTAGATGTATGTTGAAGTTTCCGTAAACTTCATCTTAGCAACACTTAAAGCCAGGTACAACAATTTTCTTATCTCAGGACTGTCAAGATCTGATATCTCTGCACTTGCTTACATCGTTTCGCATTTTTTTCAAGCTGCAGATGGCATAACATTAACTTTTTTTAAGGACTTTTTCTTCAATCCATATTTTCATAGGAGCATGGAATTCTTCCTCGAGTTCTATGGTGTAGTGATAAAAGCCCTCATGAACGGATACAAAAGCTGATCCTTGCTGTACCAATGATCATTAAAGCTTAAGCTTCAAGCACTATTTCTTTCACCATATTACCACCTGAAGTTGAAGGTCCAGAACCAGTGAAATTCACCCATTACGAAGGGAACCTCACCTTTCTTGGCACTCACTCCTTTGTGATGTTCTCAACAGCAAAATAGTAAGAAATGAAGTTCCATTGGAAGTCCAAAATAGGAGTTTTTAAGAAATGGCATTGTTTGGGAATTGATGTTGTCAGTAGAGAAAATGTTGTTGACACACGTAGCATATTTTCTATACCTACTATGTGTAGTAAAGACATAGTTATCTGGAAAAATGGTTTCATCACTAAGAACTTTCAATTCTCAAACTTACTGACCAGGATGTAAACGTCCCGTCCCTGCAATTGAGAATCAACATAAAGGAGTGAGAATCTAATATACATATAAACTGTGTCGCATAAGCTTCACTCGGGACATTCAGGGTAAAGCTGTCGTCCTAATGAATAGTATCAAGAGATCTAGTCATTATAGGACGAAAAAATCCTGATAAGACAATGGACTTTCATCATGCGGAGAAGTGCATGGCATAGGTTAATTAAAAGAACAGATTAAGACTTGGCTGTTTTCTCCATGATCTTAATAATGAATTTCAGTTAACAAGTCATTAGAGTTCTTTTAAGTTCAGCTCAAATCTGAATGTCAACACCGTGTACTCAAAAGGCAAAGACAAAATTAAACCTGTTTATTCTAAAACCTAGCGGTATGATATAACTTTGACTGTTGAAATGCAACAACCTATCTTAAAGACTATACAGGTTTTGAGCCAATTTTCCATGCGAGAGAGAGAGAGAGAGAGAGCAAAGAATTGCAATTACTTGTGTGGCTGATGTCAAGGTGTTCATAAGATCCAATTCAATTGTCAACAATATTGTTCTCACAAGCTTAATGATATTGCAGTGGATTTGGTACTTAAACACATAATCCAATTGTGCGAAAGAATATACGTATTCGAGCCAACTTAGAGGGAAAAACTATCATATGGTCCACATATATAAGGGACTTAATTCCAGGGGCACAGTAAATTAGCACAATTCGGGGTGCCAAGTCTATGCCACGTCCAAACCTTCAGCATACTGTCGTGTTCTGGATGCAAAAACCAACTTGAGTGCAGAATCCATTATTAGATAGATAAGCACACTTTTTCTCCTTTTGGATTTCTGAAATGACGTCCAGCAATCCCATGCAATGACTTTGAACTAGTTAGATGGACACATAAGAACGCTGCAATGCAATAAAGATTCACTAACAGCAATTTCAGCATACATATCACCAGCCGTTAAATTCCAAGAAACTCAACTGAAAAAGTTACATTCATATTGGACCAGCACATCCTCTTCATGAAACTAAGGAATAGCTTAGAACCTACTTGAGCTTTTTCTTGTGTAGTAAGCTTCAACACCTCCAATCACCAATAACAGTTTAGATCATACCCTTAGGAAGTAGAATCCCACTGATGCAGAGTCAAAACCATGACATGATCAACTGTAACTGGACTAATCATATATAAGATATAATTGGTATGCAAGAGCGGACAGTCTTTGTTTCTATTACCTGTGGTTACCACCAATTATGAGGGGATGATTGCACCAACCAGATCAACGTCTGCGAGACAAAGAACTGCCGTTGAAGTCTAGCAATGTCAACCTGGGTGATCACGTGAGGAAAAAAGTGTAGTTACCCACCCACAACAATGTGGCGATACTTTTGTCTCACTTCATTGGCGTCAAGATTGACCAAAACAAATCTCGCAGGGGAAAATGCCAATTGGAAACGTGATTCTTTGTTGAACTCTTGGGTGAATTCGGTGAAAATTCCACCATTTACCAACAATTTGATGGATGAGTTGTTTTCCTCATGACGCAGTGAGATACTTGTCTCTCAGCTCTCATTCACAGAACAAACTGCTTCCACCAGAATACCCACCTTTCCACCAACTGCGGTTATCATGCGGCCATGGAGACAGAACCGGCATCTCCGGCATGAGCCCGTGTCCGAAGTCTGTTTGGGTGTTTCTTCTTCTGGCATAATCATGTACAAAGAAGTTGCATTACCGGAACAAACCACTCAGACCTGTGCTACGGTATCTCGAGCAGGCCAAAATATGATACTTGAGGAGTATGAGCACATACTAGAGGCAAGTTGGAGAACTATCCTAGCTCTGAAAGAAACTCCAACAATAACTCACGGGTTCTCGAGCGGACAACAAGCCCCGAGTGCCATTTTGAGCTGAAATAAAAACCTGATATAACGTTGCTCCTGCAGGTAAACAATGAGCTGCGTCCCATACAATTCTGAAGCACGTACCAATTGATAATTGTAGGTGCATACGATGTAACCTGGAGCATCCAATTTCCGAGCTGAACGCGTAGACATCCGTCAGCCGAACAAGAAGCAACCGGCGGAGTTAACCTGCGAAGCTTTTCCCCTTCTTCTATCTTCGGCGTCTTTCGGCTGAATCTGCTTGTCACACAGCTTCTGCGGCTCGACCGGCCTGTTGAGCGGTAGAGGATTACTCCGGTTGCGTCACCGCTGCTGACTCAGGCTAGGGGAGCGTGTCTCGAGGGGGAGAAAAAAAAAAGGCGGGGGAGAGAAAGTTCGAAGAGGAGAGGGAAAGAAA
>JAGVVM010002574.1:0-55376 GCA_019149425.1 Psidium friedrichsthalianum
AATGAAGAGCAGCCCCAAGAGGAAGGAGGGGAGGGGGGATTAGTAGGGATTAGTAGCTACTTGAAGGACGCCGAGTATAGACCTTGAGAGGAGGAGAGGATGATTCCTGTGCAGATAGCGGTGAACAACTAGAGCAATTGATTTGAATGGTGGGTCACTGTAAAGTCTCATCCACAATTGTGAAAAAGTATGGGAACTTCATGTAGGGAAGTAGTCGATTCAAAAGAAGGAAACATCAGTAGTTATTAAAGGGCGTCCTCAGTTAATGGAGAATAAAATGATGGTATCCTTTTGAATACAAGATAACCAAAAACATACACTTGATGGCCTTGGAATTCAAGTTGATACTCAAGGCGACATGAGCAAGAAACAAAACAGACAACCCAAGAATGCAAGTCGGCAAAAGACAAACAAAGACAATGGGAATAAAGTAGAAAAGGGAATTACACCTGGCAAACAACAAAAAGGCATGCAAGCAGGATAGCATTAGACCAAAAGGTCTTAGTGACCCTCATCTCAAACAACAGGACCTATTAGTGATTCCAACTACAATGTCAATTCTCCCTTTTAGCTACACCATTTTATAGTGATGTAGGAGAATGAGAGATTCATGGATCATGCATTGTTGCGTTCAATAAAGTTTATGAAAAAAGGCTGCAGAGAAAGTACCTCTTGGCATTGGTCTCATTCTTTAGATAGACGCAAAAACTTTTTCGATTCATTATATAGCGAAAGTATGAATTTCATAAGTAAAGGGGGCACAAAACATAGAAAACAATTCTCAACGACCTTTATTAAGATATAGCCAAGGACTTATGAATAGTCATTGACCAAAAGTAACAATAGTAATGATTTAAAACCTAAATTGGAAACCACACGACAAGGGAACCCAAATTATTGATGATGCACTAATGAAAAAAGGAAGACAACACCTCGACTCGAGGCAAGGGTAAGGTAACTGGACCACGAAGCAATTGGCTAGGTTGACACATGACTCACATTTTAGATAGAATAGAGATGGAAAATAGAATCTAACTTATGAGGACTGTGTAGCAATGATGACCAAGATGTAATGAATTAATGTGCGGAAGCCAAACACCAGGGCATGCAATGGAAGGAGCATCTGTTCAAGCGCATACTACAAGCAGCCCATACAAGGTCACAACCACAACAAAACAAAACACCCCCCCCCCCCCCCCCCCCCCCCCCACCACCCCCCCCCCCCCCCCCCCCCCCCCCCCCCCCCCCCCCCCCTCCTCACCCCCCCCCCCCCCCCCCCACCCCACCCCCCCCCTTTCTCTCCCTCCTACGGCCCTGTGGTCCTCTACCAAGCGTCCTCTCCTAGCTAGATCTGGGTAGAAGTCATTTACATGAAGGTTTTCAGTTAATTACTAACAGATATGAGGTTAAAATGGAAATGAGGGAGATAAACACCGGGACAATGGATAAAGAAAGAGTTGGGATGCCGTGCCCAACCCCCTCAAATTGTGTAGATGAACCATAGCTAAAGTAACGTGGATGATAATGGAGCAGAGAAGAAAATAGTCCGAAAGAACTTGAATGTGATTGGAGGCGCCCCGAATCAATGTTCAAGAAGCAGGTGAATGCTTTAGGAGTAGCATACCTATCTGTACTAGAGTAGCAATGGAAGAAGTAGCGCGTGAAATCTGAAACTGGGTGTACTCAGCAAATTCTCATCAGACATAATCAATACCTTGGCCTTCAGAAGACTGTGATAAGGATGAAGAATTAGAGCTAGATGCAACATTGAAAATTGTTGTGGCTACCCTAGTCTTCCATCTATCTTGTAGCAAACTTCTGAAAAATGATTAGGTTTGCCGCAGTAATGAAAAGTTCGAACGACCCCTGAGCATTAGTAGAAGTGGGAATGTCCATAAGGCTGTCATTGGCCTGGCCTCTCTTGTTCTTGTGTCTTAGCCACGACCACGGCCATTATGTCTTCCACGATTTCCTTCACCACCACCACCAATTCGAAATCAAGACACGAGCTGAACTATCTACCACATACGTTGTGTCCCTGAGAAGATTCAGGGATACTCGAAGAACTCGAGCAAATGTGTTTGTGAGTAATGCATATTTTTCCTCCAAGAATCTAAGTCCTAACAATTTCATAATCTGAATCGAGACCTCCTAGGAATCCCATTAAAGCCATTTGCTGGACATTGGCTAAAATAGGGAGAAGAGCTTTCAACTCCTCATACATTCTCTTGAAATCAGCAAAGTATTGTGTAATGGAATACCCCTTCTCTCAGAATGGTAAAACTCCTTTGATAGCTCATAAATCCGTGAAAGATTATTTTGGCTAGAATACAATGCATCCAAATACTCTCATGGTTCATTGACTGTGCCAATGTGAATTACTAAATCAATGATATTAATTTCCCTAGAGTTCAGCATTGAAAAAGAATACGTGCATCAACAACATCCCAATTTGCATCATTACTCCAGTCGAGTGTAATGCTCATTCTTGCCTATCAAAGTTAACTTCAAAATTTTCTTCCATTGTTGCAAGTTCGCACTACCCTCAAGCTTCTTATCTGTAATTTGATTGGAAGAAGAGGAAACCACCTCAGTTAGCACAGTAATCTTCTCACCATCACCCATTCTCCAATAATAATAAGAAAATTACCACAGTATTTTCCTTCAAGCAACTCGTTTCAACAGTTCAATGCTCCAACACAGTTGGAAAATATCACATCAACAAATCACTTCATACTAACAAATAGTCCAGGACTCTGAACAACTTGCTCCCTCCAACCATCAACAATTGAATTCACCAAAAAGGACAATATCGAGAAGTCCATAAGACTTCACAGATCCAGTCATAAGAACATTGCTGACACTGAAAAGGACTTCATAAATTCGGTTGTTTTCACAAAATCAGTAACAATACCAAAACCTAGGACCGGCCAGATTTGTGAGGATCTGCCGGGATCGCGGGGGCCAGCAGCACATTCGCAGGGACGAGCAGGGTCGGACGGACCAGGTGACTCATGTCCCACGAGATGCGGTGCGAGTGGGTGACCCGAGGTCCACAACCCTGCTGCACGAGAAGAAGACGCTCTGGACCCTGCTGTGCAAGACGGTCTGGACCAGTTGCTGACCCAAGAACAAGCAGTCGCTGATCTAAGAAGATGACAATCTGAGACAGTGGCTAAGGACGTGAGGAGAAGGAGAAGGAGAAGATGATCTACTCTGACACCATGTAAAATGGAAACATTTGTATTGCAGTGTTTCTATAAAAGTCTATAAATATAAGCCCTAAAGCCCCAAAGACTACCTTACCCTTTTGATATCTCTAACAAGTTTCTGTTTTATCCACTGTATTTATTTACTAGATCTTCTTCGTTTTCAACTTCTTCATTGCTTGCTACCCTTGCTATACCGGCATTCATGATTCCTCTCCATTTATGGTGACAGAATGCTGGTGCAAGTTCATCTGGAAGCAATTTGAGATCGCTTGTCATCGGAATGGGCTTCAAACCATCTCTTGTTGACAAAGTAATTAGAGAAAGGGGTATGTACAGGGTCAGATTATGTAACCGTAAATCTCATGTGTAATCCTATTTGAAAGTTCTCGGGTATCTGTGAGCAATGTTAAAGGATTGAGCTAACGTTCTATCCAAAAAATTAGAGAAAAAATATTTAGATACTGTGAGCATGCTACAGGCTTTTGCCTTGGATCAGTTCTTATGTCTCTCTTTTTGATCTTTTATGTATTAATGACCATGCCAGATATGTGCTATGGATACTTACGCTAACATTTTGATGCTTGGAGCATCTTCTTGGTAATATAGGTGAGAATCTCGGGGATGAGTCTGTTGACTTGATACTGGAGACTCTCATAGGATATTCGGTAAGCAACGTAATATACCTCTCAATGATGTGGCATTCTTTGTTTAGCAAAGAATTCGAATTGTGTTCTTTATTTTCAGGAGTTTCTAAAGCATTAGCTTTTGCTCAATGGCTTAAAACCTGATTGTTTCTTTGTCTGGCAGTTGCTTTGGTTTTTTGCATCTGAATACAGCGAAATTGCTTGCATATAATCAATCTCAGAGGGAGGGAGGGAGCGATTGACTTCTTTTAATTGCTTAAATTCTGTGTCGCGATTTGTGAAGTGCTTGAAGCAAGATATAGCAATGATTGATTATGCTGGAAATGAGTATTTAAGGTTGGTCTTTCTGATGATGAGTGCAAAAATGAATGCCAAGGATGCCAGTTGTGAGTCGAAATGATCTTGTGAAAGATTGATTAGACCACGCGCTTGTGTACAAATGTTCACATGCATGTTTGCCGACTTTCCTTGACGCCTGGTGGCAGAAGAGCCGACAAGCATCTGAAAATCTCTAGGATCTGCTAATGCTGGTCCTTGTAGAAGCTTTAAAGAATGGATGAAGCTTACGACATTCCCAATCTAATACCTTTTAGGCCTGGGACTTTTCCACAGAAATGGGCATGCTGGGCTCATGTTGTGGACCGACAGTCTGGCCTGGCTGACCATTTGTGTCCCATCGCATGTTTATCTATGGGATTTAGACTCTGTGCTACTGAATTATGGTGCTTGACTCAAAAGCACGTGAAACTTTATGGTAGCGGCACCACCAAAAGTACATTATGAGTCAACCATACATTATCGGAGACTTCTGGACATCAGTCCCATCTTTAAACTCAGATATCAATTTCCAGTCTCTATTTACTCGTTCAATCAGCAAGGTGATGTAAATGGAATTAAGGAAGTACTGTGTACATGAGAGTCCAGGACTTATGAGGTCGTTGTCCATGCACGTATTTGGATGAGAATTTTCCATTCTTTTAAGAAGAAATGTGAAAATGATGTTCATCATCTGGTCTAGAAAACTGTAGATGTTATGGCTTCTATTGAAGTTGACATGCTTTGTCTTATCTAGGGTAATCAGAAATCGAAGTCCGAATCTTCAGATTCACTGGATAGATTGTTCGATGATGATGATGATGCTACCAGTCATCCAGAACTTTCAACAGTTATTGAACCAAAAGAGGTAAACCATGCAGCAGTAATTGGCCTCTATCTACCCTTTTAATATGTACTACAGCAAAATTTCTAATCGTCATCTAGAGTGGGTTCTTCTGATTTTTTTTTCCTTATTAATGTCATGGTTGAGTGATACAATGTAAGTCTCTGTGGAACTGGTACTTTAAGCACTCTCAACTGTTATTGCTTTCATGCAGGAATCTGTCTTTGTAGGAGGAGTCTATGATGAAAAAAGGGCATCCTTGCAAATGATGCATTTCTCTGCAAAGGATATTGATTTTGCATTTGCTAGGCTTGGTGTGTAAAATTTCCTGAAAGCCTTGTGGTCGCTTCATGCTTTCTTTCTTGTGCTGTTTATTCTATGTCATGATATTGATGTCTTAATGTGAAAAGAAGTATTCACTTTTCAGGTTCTTCTTGATGTCAATGCATTAGTAGTTAATGTTGTGCTATGGATAGGCACAAATAAGTGCTAAACATTTCAAGTTGGTCAATTGAGTTGTAAGCATTTAATTTTGGTCAGTTTATCCTAAACCTCTATGGAAAATGTTCATTCCGGACAAATTGACCAATATCTTAATTTACCAAAACTGGACAATTATGGGTCAATTAGCCATGGGGAAAAAACGTTTAGGACTTCTGCTGCACTTTCCCATTGTGCAATATTAGTGCACCTATCGATGGTTTAATTGAAGTCCTTGTTGAGAAGAAATAAAACAACTGCAATATCTAATTTTGCGTGAACCTTTTTATGTCATAGCGTATCCGTGTCTGTATTTATCTATATCCTGTGTACCCACACCCAAGCACACCCAGGATACGCGCGCAATGCACCTGTATTTGCGGCGCATACCCACTGTATCTGAAGCTTACCCTCATACCACAAACACGCTGGAAATAAGATCCAATGACAGCACAAGTTTTGTGGTCTAAAGTGTGAAAAAGGATTATACCTTTTTGGGAGGACAGTAATTGGTGTCCTCTGCTATGGAGATTACAAGCGATTGTTCACCTGAGTCAGAAGGGAAGATGATGTTTCTTTATCCGTACAGAAAATTCTGTGTTACATAGTTATGTTTTCTAGGATTCAACTCTTTTCAGACATGGGCGTCTCCCTTCCCCATGTTTGTATTATGCACCATTTAACTCTTGGAGCTTTGAAATTTGTGGCACTTTCTAGATGGTTATCAATAAAAAGCTTGTCATCAGCACTTACATTAGTTCTCAGCTAATGTTATGCTAATTTGACGAGCACTTTTTCTCTTTCAATCATATTCATTTACCATTTCATATACACTTTCAAGGTAAGTTTCCAGATATATGATATCCTTGAGCATTTCTGCTTATAGATGTTCTTGTATGCAACTCGTCTGACAATTGGACAGTTTCTGTAGGACGTAATGGCACTTGTCTTCTTATATTTCCTGGTCCTGTGTTATTTTCTTGTTTAGATAACTTTTTTCTTGGTTTTGATAGGTGAAAATGCAACTGTCGATGAGATGGTGGACTTCATTGTTGCTGCCCAAATAGCTGAAAAGTTTAGAAAGGACACAACTGATAGAACCAATAACAGTGAAGCTAATATTGAGGTGAAGGTTTTATGCAAGATTAATTGCCCAGTGTGTTCGTTAAGATATATACAACATAGACTACGTTGTCTGACAGCTCAGGGTTTAAAAAAAAAAAAAGGTTGTTCAACATGATAATGACTTTGGGTTGAGAATTCGAATCTTGACACTCTTCTGTGAAAATTTCTGAAATAAATTTGTGGAAGGAAAAGTTGTTTCAACAGTACGAAATTGCTTTTCATGGTTCTTTTGCCATATAGTTGTCAATATATTATGTAATGCTTATAGCAAAGATTAGCGAATGTGATTGGTGCAACAAGTACCTCTGCAAGCGTTATCCTTGTCCCTTTAAAGCTGTATTGAGTACTACATCCTCTCCCCTAAACAGCAAAGAGTTCAACATTGTAGTGCATTGTATGTGTCAGTGTGCATTTTTAAGTGCTGTGCTTGGCCCTCTTAGTGATGTATTCAATAGATTTATGCTGCTGTTTATGGTTTATTTTGTATCATAATGCCCAACTTCAAACCTAATCAATTGCAATTATGATGGCATCATGCTGTTATTGAACCATGTAGAAACAACAAGTTGGAATTTAGAGATTTAAAGCTGCAGATCTAGGTGTCTTTATCACATTTAACATGTCTGACATTGTACAGTTCTTTTTCCCCTCGGCATTGATCGGTGCTTCTTTAATAATGTTTTCTGCAGGAGAATAATGATGAGAAATTGTTTGGGACTATGGATAAGACACTAAGGTTGCTTGAAATGGGTTTCTCTGAGAATGAAGTGTCATCTGCATTTGAGAGATTTGGTGAGCAGTTTGTGAATGACGTGTATGAAAGTATTGAAGTAAATAGTAAGGCGATGATAAACATGTTTAATTTGGAAAAAAAGGTTTTGAAAAAACTCTCTCTATGCTTTGAAATGCGAGTATAGTATAGGTGGAAATTGAAAGAACTGTAACTCATGACTGATGATTGGGATCCATGGGTCGGGCTTGTCTTAAATCTGGCCTGAGTCTGAATTTTATGCTAGAGCAAAATTTGGATGTCACTTTCATGGGCACATCTTATTTATCAGCCTATGAAATCTCTCCATGGACTTGGGTAGTGTGAAGCATCCAGAACCACGGGCACTAAAAGCAGAATTCTGTATCTTTTTCCCCCTGGAGCCTATTTACTGACACTTGGCTTTAGTCTTCCAATCCAAGATCGGATAACCATTTTGACTGGCCCTTGTGGGAGCGAAATGTTTCAAAGCTTTTCTTCTTTCCTTTTGGGTAACACCAATGCAATATTCGAGAGGTTAATGTTTTTGTTGTTAGCTGGCTGGTATCTGATCCTGTTGAATGTCAATGTATCAATCAAACTGACTTTTTAATTGGCTGTCACATGTCACCCCATATGCCATTGAGAAATCTTCCTCTTTTCAGGTACGGAAGTTTCAATTGATGAGCTTGCTGAGTCAATTCTTGCTGGTCCACTTGCTGGAAAGTTTCTTCAGAAAGATGAGGTGATTTGATTCTCTCATGATCATTTTATTTTGTTTAAGTTTACCCCCTTGTTTTGATGAATGAACAGGAAGATTCCATCTTTTAAATGTTTGTCATGCAGGTAAGTAGATCACAACTTTCTTAACTTTGGATTTGTATATCTTGCCTTTTAATTTCGTTAGAGCATGTTTAGAATTGTCTCTGAGGGGAGGAAAATGTGTCGATTCTTGGATTCTGAACATTACTTGGTCGCTGACATGCCAATGGAAACTTGTATTATTAGTCTATTCTGAAATTTGAGTACACTGTTTTTGTTTGTTTGGTGCAGTATTCTTCTTCTCGTGTCCACGAAAATTACGGGCACATTACAAACTATGAAGAATATCATGACATAGAGATGAAGAATCATGCGAGAAGCAACTCATATGGTCTCACAATTGTAAAAACCGAGGATTTTGGTGCAGATGCCTCATCACAGTCTAGTAGTGTCAACAGGGATGGTCTTCAAGGAAAAAGGCCGAAAGAAGAGAATTTTGATGACTTTCCAGATGTTGTACCTAACTTTAGGCGATTTGACTTTGAGGACATTCGTAAGGGGAAAAGGCCAAAGCAGGAGTCTCTTGATGATTCTAGCTCTTGCCTTGGATCTACATGGTTGGAAGGAAATGCTGCCACTGGAATCATCGTGAAGAAATCATTTGGATCGAATCCTTCCAAAGGTCTTAATCAAGTGGTATCGAAACCTCCATTTTTCTTTTATGGGAGTGTCGTCAACCTTTCTCAGGAGTCTTGGGCCAAAATTTCTCAGTTCTTGTATGCGCTTGAGCCTGAATTTGTGAATAGTCAGTACTTTTCTGCATTGACTAGGAAGGAAGGCTACGTGCACAACCTTCCAACTGAAAATAGATTTCATATAGTACCCAAACCGCCAATGACCATCGAGGATGCAATACCCCATACAAAAAGATGGTGGCCATCATGGGATACACGGAAACAGTTGAGCTGCATTAATCCTGAAACAAGTGGCCTGTCACCTTTATGTGATAGACTTGGTAGAATTCTGACAGATTCGCGAGGGTTGCTTTCATCTGAACAGCAAAGGGACATCCTTCATCATTGTCGATCACGAAACCTTATTTGGGTTGGTCAATACAAACTGGCACCCGTAGAGCCTCGGCATTTGGAATCCGTCCTTGGCTACCCGCTAAATCATACTCACTTCGATGACATTAACTTAAATGAGAGACTAGAATCCCTGAGGCACTGTATCCAGACAGATGTGTTAGGGTATCATCTATCCGTGTTAAAGTCAATATTTCCTGATGGACTGACTGTGCTATCCCTTTTCAGTGGAATTGGTGGAGCTGAGGTAGCTTTGCATCGGCTTGGCATCCATTTGAAAGGTGTGGTCTCCATAGAGACCTCTGAAACAAGACGCAGAATTCTAAGGCGATGGTGGTGTAATAGTAAGCAAACTGGGGAGTTGATGCAGATTGACGGCATACAGAGGCTGACCACTGGCAAGCTCGAGAACTTGTTTGCTAAGTTTGGAGGTTTTGACCTCCTCATTTGTCAGAACCCGTGCATTCTCTCTCCTAGTCAGAAGTCGGCTGCAGATGGCGAGAATTTACCAGGTTTTGATTTCTCATTGTTTTATGAGTTTGTCCGTATTCTGCAACGGGTAAGGAGTGTGATGGAAAGAAATAGGTGATCTATATTTACTAATCAGTGTAGATTTCTCTTCCACAAATTGTGATTAACAATGTTGTAGTTGTTGTCAGATGCCTGACATTTATACTGTTCGACCACAGTGGAAGATTAGGCCGAACTATCTCATCAACAATATGCAGCTCAATTTGCTAATATTTATCGGATGAGTTGATTCTACTGCTAACATTGTAGAACTTGACCAATTGTAGAACGATATCATGGCATCATATTCGTGTCTTCTTGTCGTCCATGTTGTGTGCAGGTTGGATGGGGTTCAGTGTTGGGAATTTCTGTGAGGCTACATTTAGTTTTTTTCTTTTTTTCTTTTTAGCCCATATTCTGTGAGGCTAGATGGGGCCTTCGTCTTTTTTTTCCTCCAGATCACTGGGTTTATAATTGACAGAGGCCAATTGCCAATATGAAGTTCCCTGGCAATTCTTGCTTAGACTTGGGTCTGCGACCAGATAAATCACAATCATTGAACATTTTTGAGCATGTCATATGGCGGTCTAGGCAAAATTTATCCCATTCCCCTCCGACTTTCCTTCTTTTCTGACACGAACTTGCCAACTAACATCATCATTGTAAGCAAGCTTCCCTTTCTCTTTGCAATCCACGCGGACTAGTGTTCATGCACCTCTGTGCGGAACGCAACAGTGTCTTTTGTAAGCAGCACAACTTAGAAGTCTTGCTGGTACCTAATTTATCAGTTTTATAACTTATCAACCTGTGGAGCAGTTGTCGAGGACAATTGAGGCGGGGAAAACAGAAGCATACATGGGAGCAGAGGATCTTCATCCTTCCGTTAATATGGAACTCTTTCTTTCCAATTTCTCTGTCTGGATATGAGGAATTTTTGCTGTCTTATGCAGGGAATAGTTTTCCTCATTCATTGAGTAGGGAAAATATGCTGAAGATTGGCGGGAAATAACCGTGCGTGATCTCATGCAATTCAAGAAATCATTGTCCACTGAATGCGAGGGGGACATTTGCTTTTGTGTTTTATTTTTTGGCAGCAAATGAGCCGACCCAGAGTTAGGACTTACATGGGGAATCATTGTCCTTGTTTTGCCATTGTGAGGGGCACAAACTCGGCGTCCAATCGCATTGACGATCGTAAATGGAAACACGTCATCCCTATGATCATTTATAGTTTGCTGCTTTACTGAGACGGGTTTTCTTGGCCTTTTGCTTCATTAAGGACGAAAACTTTTGGGACAAATGGCTTTTGTCCCAGGACAAGATCGAGCATCATTTTCAATTTTGTCCTAGCATTGGACTAATTGCAAGAATATCCTGGTGGGTGTGTTTTTTTGTCCTTTACCCATTTTTCCTCTTTCCTGAAGTCATGATGAAAAAAATTGTCAAAAAGTCCGCAATTTATTCCACTTTTACCAATTCAATCATAAATCTTTTAAATTTTCAATTAAGTCCTAACCTTTACACTTTTTGCAAATGAATCTATTGGTCCAATTTTTGTCGAAAATTGCTTATACCAATCATTCTATATGGCATGACTGGTATTGACGTGGATAATTTTTAATAATATTTTAAAATTTATTATTGTTTTCCCCATTTTCTATTTTCTTGGTTTTCTTTTTTTAGTGGGCTAGTGAGGGCCACGACTCTTCACCAACCGCAATTGAGGCCATCGCAGCTGTGCGCTAGGCAGCCTTGCCCAAATCTAGGCTAGGCATTGCGGCACTTACCAACGATTAGCGAGGGCTAGGCAATGCTCCCTGGCTGCGCTAAGAAAAAGAAAAACTAAGAAAAGAAAGAAACAAAGGTAAAGAAATAATAAAAAATATTTAAATGTTAGTAAAATTATTCACGTTAGCGTCGCCCGTGTCACATAAGACGGCCGGCCCCACATAAGTATTTTTGGCCAAAATTGCTCAGATGGACTCAATTGATAAAGTGTGAAAAAGTTAGAATTCTATTGTCAAAATTAAAAATTTAGGGCTGAATTGATAAAAGTACAATAAGTTTAGGACTTTTTGGATAATTTTTCCATTAAATATATTGACACTATTTTCTTGTCCATGGATTTCCACGTTTTAAATGAATACGAGGTTATAAGGCGGTGCCGTTTGTCCTTTGGGGTGATTCCAAGGATACGTTGGATCTAACCCTAGTGTTGACCCATCAAAGGCAATATCTCTGCCAGAGTTCATGTAAAATTCATTTATCTCTTGCAAAATACTTTTATCATGTGTGCGTAAATTAGACTTTAGCGTCCACTTTGAATCTATCATATTAAGTTTTGGATGAACCTCAATCAACCTCACGTGATTTTATCAACAACAACAACAATTATACTCAACAGAACATTACATAGCATATTTATTGCATGAGAAAATTACCAGCAAGGTTTTAAATCTATTGTACGGATGTTAATCCACTCCTAAACCTTTTGATTTGTTCAATTAGTTCTACATCTTTTGAGAATTTGTCAATCTAGTCTTTTCGACCAATTTTGGTATAAACCATTGACATGAAAGCTAACCGTGCTATGTGTCACGGTTAGCGCTGACGTGCATAATTTGTGCAATTTTTTAAAATTCATTTTGAATTTTCTATATTTTCACTTACATATTTTTTTCTTTCTTTTTCGTTTCCTTCTTCTTATTCTTCTAGTCACCAGGCCTTGGCAGTGGCTGACAACTAACCACAAGAGAGGATTGGCAAGGTTGGTCCTCGCTTGTGGCCGGTCCTCGGCCATTGCCAATGCCTAGTGCCCGGTGGAGGAAGAAGAAAAGAAAAGAAATAAAATAAAATAAAATAAAATAAAATAAGAAAATCAAATTCACATAAAAAAAATTGTAAAAGGCTTATGCTATTTCCACTTCAATTTTGGCTTTGACATTCCCAAATAGCGTTTTCACCATTTTGCCCTTTGGTCAAATTTTCTTCCGTTTTGTTTATTTATTCATTTTCCTTTCTTGTGGATCCCACGTTTCTCTTTCTCCTCTTGTTTCTTCTATTTTCTGCAGAATCGTGGACAACCTAACTCCATATCCCACCTATATTCACATTCATTTTCTTCTTCTCCTCCTCATACTTAGGATCATTCATCAGCAGAAACTGGACATAGTCCTCAGACCCAACCACAGCACGATGCGGTCCTCGTGGTAACCATCCCCATAGGGCAATTTCTTCGCCATCTCACCGACACTCACCATGTCCTTATAAATCCCACACATCAATATTTCATCCTTTGATATGATTTCCTCAGTTGGAAGCTCCAAAACCACTGATTTCACGGTCAACGGAGCTCCTCTTCTTCTAGTATTTCTGGAGCTACGTTTAGCACCTAGCATCAACCACGTAATCCTCCGAAATGGCCATGTAGCTGTCTGATTCAAGCACTTGCCTCAATTCAATGGAGTTATCATCCAATCTCATAAAAATTTTGGTCCGACTGACAATTCGATTACCCCGCTTTGAACTTGCATGGCAAAGTGTCGAATTTGAACCTGGAGCATGTCGCGCCACCTCCGCCATGTATCACACTCATCATAATCATTGTTGTTCTCTCCTCCGTTTTGAATATCTAATTGATTATCACCTTCTCTCTCTCCCTTTGTCTCATTCATTTCCCTCGCAATTTCTATTCTCTTCATTGTGTTCCTCATGGGTATCGTCTTCATCCTCGTCGTCACCACATATGGATAGATGTCCTCATCAAGCGCGGCTTGCACGATCAACTAGCAATTAGACCAGCTGGCACCTTACCTCACTGAGCGTTTTGAGAAACTTGCGGAGTCGGTTTCCCTGTAGCTGGCGGTGGCTTGGAGAGAAGTTTGCTGACCGTCAAGGCGTTGCATGAGAGTTTTTTTTTTGTTTTGTTCGGATTGTATGGGAGGTTGAGGAGTTAAAGTTCACTTTGCCGTTACTGTCCAAGATCATGTAGAAAAATAAAAGGAAGGAGGAGGAACATCGTACCCGTAGAAAAAGAAAACTTAATAAAAAAAAAAAAGAGAAGTAACTTCGACCCAAGCATGTGAGACACAGTGACAAAGTGGTAAAAATTCTAATTTTAGGAGTGTCAAAGCCAAAAACTAGAGTAAAAATAGGGCGACCTTTATAGAATTATTCATGTCGGCAATTTTTAGTCAAATATTCTAGAAGGACTAAATTGATCAATTCTTCAAAATATTCAGACCTAAATTAGTACAATTAAAAATTTAGAATTCTTTTGATAATTTTCCCTTCATTGAATGGCGTCAGGCAGGATGGTTGAATTATTTTGACAAATGCAGTTGAAATCCCTTTTTTGTTTTGGTGATCACTGATTACTTCTAGTAAGATCTATTTATCGGATTCTCACAATGAAGTCTCTTCTTTTTTTTCCCCACATGGTAAGGAGACATCCTTCCTCGGATGAATACTCTGAATCCTTCTAAGTATTTTTTCCGCCATATACCACGTGACTTGACTTGACTTTCACTGCATGGAATCCATTGATCTGTAGTGGTCAAGGCCGGAAATCTCGGGGACTTAATTTTTTTTTTTTCTGATCCATCACCATCTTTTCATATTTATAACAAAAACTTTTGGTGAAACAAAAAATAAAAATAAAAATAAAATGATGAGTGGATTTACTAATCTGTCTATGTGAAGACAACGACTATAAGGCTCCCTGGCTGGATAATCCAAACACTGTACATAGCAACTCATTTTTTTAAACCTTGGCTACGGTTGTGGCTCAAAATGTTAGGGATTCAAAGTACAATCACAATAAAAATACAGAGTAGCAAAAAAAAAAAAATCGAGATGCAAAAGTTTATCTGGTTTACCTTTTAACTGATGTTACATCTAGTAGAGAATTTTGTTATAATTAACACATCATACCTCTTTTTTATATTATTCGATTACAAGCGAAAAAGAATAGCAATAACTATTCAATGGCCTAATCTCAATCTGTCAATAAAATATGGGCTCAAACTATACGAGTCTTTTGGGGGAATATGAACCACACCCCAATACAAGTATCAATTTTATCATGAGATTGTAGATGAATTTCAATGCAAAAGCATTTAGATACATCGGTTACATTTCGTCGGTTAATCTAGCTGTTCATGCTCGCATTTGCGTGCATTTGATGGCTCTCGCTAAATTATATTCAAAAATTAGAATATTAGGAAAAATATGAAAAATGGGTGCTGAAAATGATATGGAAGTTAGAAGAGAGTGGCGGATAGAAAAGTTATGGTGGAGGGTACATAGTCAATCTTGTGACGCCATTCTGGAAAATGTACATATACATTATATCAAAAGGCATTACTCGTGATATGTATGTAGTGCTAGTGTCAATATACTGATTTGACGAAACAGCGGAAGTGAATGTGAATTTGAAAGGATTTGGAGCAACTTTCTTGTACGGGTCACGTTCATCACCATGGAACTCTTTGCCTGTTTATCTGGTATAGAATATAGTAAGCAATTAGGAAGCACCGACACTCTCGTATGACTTCCGTGTCATGTCCGACACTCTAACATTTTTCGACACTCTTGACATGTGATCGACAAGTGATCAACGCTCCAAACACGCCAACAACACGCGAGTTCAGCATCTCGACATGCACGAGTCAATTTTAAGTATTTTAATAAATTAAGGGTCAAAATGTAGATCTATCAAAAATATATATACTTAAGTCATATATTTAGCTATCTCAAAATTATTATACTCAACTACCAAAAAAAAAAAATCACCGCTGTCCGACGTGTTGAAATTTTTATGCACGTAACTTCTTTTTATACAACATTATTATTATTATTATTATTATTATTTATTTATTTATTTATTTTGACAGAGTCAGGAGCTGGTCGTGCTCCAGAGGGTAGTGAAGCCACTTGGGTGCTTCGCTCAGTGCCAGCTTGTCGTGGACTGGCACCGCCAAATTCACCCTTCTTCCATCTCTCTCTCTCTCCCTCTCCGAACTCCAAACTCCAACCAACCCTCTCGACACGAAAGTAGAAAGAGTCCTCCTTTTAGCATTTCCAAGTCATTTCAGCAGTAAGTACCCCACAATTTCTTCCACCTATTGAATTCTTTGATTCTACTTTTATCTGCATTTGCCCTTTCTTGATTCGGACCTCCTTGAAAGCTCACTTGATTCTATTCTCCTTCGGTAATAATGCTGGTGCATTACGTTTTGTTTGTTTCTGCTGTTGAGCATGTATGACAGTGACCCACATTACTGTTTAAAGCGCCGTAGATGCAGCTCCCTTCTCAAAGTTCGTACCTTTGTAGGCCTTTATATCTGGAGCTCAGCCTCAAGGTCTTTCTCTGTGTCCACATTGTTCCATTTCATGATGAATTTCTGGTACAGCTAAGAGGGTCTTCCTTCATGGAGCTCCATCCTGCAAAGACCTGCGTTGTTTGGAAATTCCCATTTTATAGTGTGAGGTTCTGAGCCTGGTCTTCCATGTATCATTTGTCTATTGTATGCATGGTGTCATTTCAGTTGCAGTACGTTTGGGTCAGATGTTCCCAAGACCCTGTCATATTCATGCCGATAGTGCTAATCTTTCAGTTAGAGCCTTGCCCTGGAATGTTTGAGCCACTGTAGGAGCTGCTTCTTGTTTTCCTGACTAAATTGAAAGGGGGAAAAGAAGATGGAAGAGATCTTTGTACCGTTTCGTGGGATAAAGAATGATCTTCAAGGGAGATTGCTATGCTACAAGCAAGATTGGACTGGTGGACTCAGGGCAGGCTTTAGGTACTTATGCTCTTTTATCACCCTTTACTTCATCAAAGTACTGACCGGTGAAGTTTAGACTAACTGATGCTGGGTACTGTACTGCCCCAGGATATTGGCTCCCACCACATACATATTTTTCGCCTCTGCAATTCCAGTTATTTCATTTGGAGAACAATTGGAAAGAAGCACAGGTGAAATAGTGTATCCATATTATTTTTTTGAGGGCTGTGCGAGATTCAGGCAGTCCTTGAATTTTTTCATCTGATTCAATACTTCCCAAAAATTACTTAATTGTCTGGTTTTTGCGGCCGCTGCTGGGCCACTGTTGTGTGTGAATATGTCTATGCCTATGCTTTGGAATTTCTAACAGTTCGTTCAATCTATAGATGGAGTTTTAACGGCGGTTCAAACGTTAGCTTCTACTGCATTGTGCGGGGTAATACACTCTGTTTTCGGAGGCCAGCCATTGTTGATTCTTGGGGTGGCAGAGCCAACTGTAATTATGTATACCTTCTTATTTAACTTTGCTAAAGACAGACCGGAATTGGGATCAAAGCTCTTTCTAGCGTGGACTGGATGGTACCGTATTCCACTCCTTCCTGCAAAAACATATCATTTCTCAAACTCTGCTTGGCATCAGTTATTCTTATTATTACCTTGCTCATTGCCATGCATTACTTCAACTTTTAAACTTGCAGGGTATGCGTGTGGACTGCAATCTTACTGTTTCTACTAGCTGTCCTTGGAGCTTGCTCAATCATAAATAGGTTTACTCGTCTTGCTGGTGAATTATTTGGCCTCCTTATTGCGATGCTTTTTATGCAGCAAGCTATCAAGGTGAGTCAAGTATCAGTCACATCATTCTGTCTTTAAGCTTTCAATTGACGATGATGAAGATTTGATCCTGGCCAAAAAGAAGTTAAGTTTCACTCTGCTTATTCAAACATATGATGAGTGCTGCATGTTATTCATGAAGTACCTGGAATTTATCCCATGCATCTTGCCAAGCTGGATGTCAATTTGGTATTTTGTCACTCTTCAGGGGCTGGTTGAGGAATTTCGCTTACCTGAAAGAGAAAATCCCAGCCTTACCGAATTCCAACCACCATGGAGATTTGCAAATGGCATGTTTGCTTTGGTCTTGTCATTTGGGCTTCTGCTTACAGCATTAAGAAGCAGAAAAGCAAGATCTTGGAAATATGGATCAGGCAAGTTCCTGAAACCCCAAAGGTCTCATGTGAAATACCATTCTGTGCTGTGCAAACTACAGACACAGTTCAAAATTCATTTATTCTGCGTACAATCGTTTACTTCATCTCATGGCCTAGATTTTACTTATGAAAGATATTACAATGGAAATTCTGCTGTTCTGTCAGTCCAATTCATGCTACAACAGGACTTAAAAACCAATCATGATTTACACGGCATCTAGTCATTGCACTCTGAAAATTTGTCTTCATATGCATAAATTTCTAGTTAACATGCTTACAGTTAATCAAGGTTGTAAGTTTGACTAACTTGCTCCAGGGTCGCTGCGAGGCTTCACTGCGGATTATGGTGTGCCATTGATGGTTCTGGTCTGGACAGCAATTTCATATGCACCAGCTGGAAATATTCCCAAAGGGATACCGAGGCGCCTCTTCAGTCCAAATCCATGGTCTCCTGGCGCGTATGAGAATTGGACTGTTATAAAGGTATGGGTAACCAGATATCCTACTTATGTTTAGCTCATTATTATTGTTTTTTTTTTCGACTCTATCAATTAGGTGATACATTTTTTCATGTAATAACCAACAGGACATGGCAAAAGTACCTGTGCTCTATATCATTGGAGCTTTTATCCCGGCAACAATGATCGCGGTGCTTTATTATTTTGACCACAGCGTAGCATCCCAACTTGCTCAGCAGAAAGAGTTTAACTTGAGAAAGCCATCTTCTTTCCACTATGATCTACTTCTTTTGGGGTTTCTGGTATGAAGATTGACTTGCTCTATCATCGCTTTCTGCGACTGGTAATTCCACTAAAGTTCTTTCCTTGTTTGCTTAATTGCACGACAGACAATACTATGTGGTCTCCTGGGGATCCCTCCATCAAATGGTGTCATACCACAGTCCCCCATGCATACGAAAAGCTTAGCTACTCTAAAGCATCAGGTACCTACAATTTGCAGCTTCTGCTATAGAAGTAGTGGTCCCATGCCCAGATCCCGTTTGGTTACGCTATGATGTAACCATCACAGGTTTTTTTTTTTTTTTTGGTTGGAACCATCACGGTTATTTAATTTCTGAATTTTTCCAATATATTTATGCTATGCAGTTACTTCGGAATCGGCTTGTATCGACTGCTCGTAAATGCATGGGGCAGAATGCAAGTCTGGGGCAAGTCTATGGAAGCATGCAGGAAGCCTATCAACAAATGCAGACACCACTGATTTACCAGGCACCTTCTGCTTTGGTAAGATGATGCAACACCATTTCTTTTAGATTGAACCTAATTCGGTCTCTAACTGTATATACGTGTCCAATCTACTGGAGAAAAAAGAGCTTAACCCTCCTTGCTAACGTCAGAGCACTTCATAGTAGAAGACTCCTGATCGAAAACTTTGATATTTATTTCACAAATGATCACTTCTACTGTAAAATAGGGTCTGAAGGATTTGAAGGACGCGACAATTCAGATGGCTTCCAGCATGGGGCACATGGATGCACCGGTTGACGAAACTGTGTTTGATGTTGAGAAAGAAATTGATGATTTATTGCCAGTTGAGGTGAAAGAACAAAGGCTCAGTAACTTGCTTCAAGCTGCAATGGTTGGTGGATGTGTTGCAGCCATGCCTTTGCTGAAGAAGATCCCAACCTCAGTGCTGTGGGGCTATTTTGCCTTCATGGCCATCGAAAGCCTTCCTGGTAACCAGTTCTGGGAGAGGATCTTACTGCTTTTCACTGCTCCGAGCCGAAGATACAAGTAGATATTCCGCGGATCTTCCTCTCGGATTATATCTTGTTTGCTGCATATATTTCACACCGCACATATTTATCTGCTCACTTCTTAATCATTTTCTTCAGAGTGCTGGAGGAGTATCATGCTACTTTCGTGGAGACCGTACCGTTCAAGACAATTGTGGTTTTCACAATATTCCAGACCGCGTATTTGCTCATTTGTTTTGGGATTACGTGGGTTCCGCTTGCTGGGGTACTCTTCCCACTGATGATCATGCTTTTAGTTCCAGTGAGACAATACATCCTGCCCAAGTTCTTCAAAGTGCACCACCTTCAAGATTTAGATGCTGCAGAGTATGAAGAGGCGCCTGCCGTATCATTTCATCTTTCACCGGTATAGTGCTATTGATACTTCTACAACAAGTTATGTTGAATTAGACCTCACTTGAATAGATCGCGTGCTTCTGAGAGAAGTTATCTGTAGTTCAAGCAATTTAATTGGTCCTGCAATGTTTTCTACATTCTTAACCTGTCGGGAATCAAGATAGCTTCTAATTCTTGGACATTTGACGTGCCTTTGTCATATCAGGAAGGAAGGATGAGCAGGACGACGTCATTTGCTGACGACGGAGAGGTTTTAGATGGTATGATTACTCGAAGCAGGGGTGAGATCAGGCGCACATGCAGTTCCAAGGCGACTAGCTCCTGCGCAACGCCATCTCGAGAGTTGAAAGGCATTCAAAGCCCTCGGATTTACAGCCCACGCATCAGTGAACTTCGAGGTGATCAAAGTCCTCAGCTGGGTGGAAGAAGCCCTTCCAGTCCAAGGACCAGACCATCAAATTTAGGGAAAACTGGCTAGGGGGTTCGAATGATTATTAGATACAATACGCGAAGTAGTACTGGATCATAAAAAGAAGCTACCATGCAGTCTGCAATTGCATATTTCTTAGCTCTATTTGGAATAGATCTCTCTTTGTCGTCAGTTGTAATTATAAGATATCTTGACGTCAATATTCACTTCTGCTGAAAATCTGTAACCGGAGATTGGTGTTAATGATGAAATATCGGTGTCTTTTCATTTCTGCATTCCTTTCTCACACTTTGACAGAAACTGTTAAGGGAAGGCAACCCCTTCTCCAAGTCCTGAGACATGATAGGATAAACGAGGACGGCAGTCAAACTGGTTAATGTCCCGTTACATGATACCAATCATTCGTAATAACATGAACACTTCTTGCGATGTTTTTTGCTGTTGCAGTGGAGAAAAAGAACGAGACAGAAAAACGACAGGCATTGGTAGCAATGGTCGCTAAGAAGAAGAATCGAAGTTGTCAAAGTCGAAAGCCATATGTTATGCTCTCGCCCTTAGAGCCGCAAGTTCATAATGCTGTGATATATCAAGCGACGACCACAGAGAAATTAATGAGAGTAACAGTAAAGAGATTCATTTGATGGGGAGAGCCTTTAAGTTAAGCACCCGTGTAGTAATTTTCTCGAGAGGTACAGAAAATGTATATGTCCTGTTGATTCAGAAGTTCTACGGCCCGAGGCTGACAAGAAAATGTTCATTTCAGTGAGAGGACCAAGTGGGAATCATTTGGAGTTTGAATCGCAGACATCATAATGAGGAACGAAAGCAAAAAGCAGTGGCCATGATTCTTCCCGGGCACCCTCCACCTATATGAAGCAACACAAAGGGTCCACGTCTCTTCATCTATACGGTGTCTTGTTTATATTTGCCTTGTGAGATCTTAATCACTTTGCACCGCGGGGTCCCCGGTGAAAGTGAAAAAATTAATACCTCGCAGAAGCTGACTTTAGGCAGCTCTTCTTGGTTGGCCGCGCAAATTTCCCACTAGCTAGCATAAGAAAGAACTGATGATAGACTGAACTAGCATTGAGATGTGCTTTTCATCTTTACTCATGCGACGGCGAAGTCAGCAATGTTCATTTTGACCTCTCAACTTCACTCATCGCCCCAAAACGGTACACATCTCTAGCAAGAGTATTTCCTTCATCATATGACAGTTCTTCAGATAGATAGGCAATAATTAGAATATTATCCTTTTTTGTGATGAAAACAGTAAAAAAATTGCTCATTGCTGTGAAAATCAATCGTGCTGTCAAAAATGCATTTGCGTTCTGAGTTGCGACATGACCACAAATTATGACCATATCCATCGGTAGACCACCCACAGCGACACATTGACCGTTGTCCTGTTCTGTTCTGCAACGCACATTGCTTGCAGTTTTATGTTAGCACCACAATCAATTGCAGCAATGGGGCATAAAAAAAGAGGTATCTTAGTGCCACTGAAGCTAAACTAACTCCATAAGCAGTCGAAACCTCGTCAACAAGCCCATTGAAACAGATAGTGAACATCGACACTATGACCCCTTGCTGAATTTGCGACCAGTCATCTTCTCTGATTCATACAATATGTGATTAATCAGCCCCCTTGCCGCACTACAAATAAGAAAAAATATTTAGTTAGAACCTTGCATATTACTACTTCAGTCAAGATACCAAAATAGAAGTTTCACGTTTTGTTTGTGCAGTCTTAACTCTGAATCCCACCAAATAGAAGAGACTCTAACAAAGGCAACTACTACCAAAGCTTATATGGCCTTATCCGGCTCCCCACAACATTATGAAGATAACATACAGCGATTGAATCCTTTCCACATAAATCCCAAACAATTTCCTTTTCTTTGAATGAAGAAAAACCGAAAGAAGACTGTTAATGCTACAAAATAGGCATTGTGGAACTCACTCATCCTTAAGTTTTTGGATTTTTTCAGGATCTGTCTCGTGCATGTGCCGTCTAAATTGCTGCCTCACCAAGTCAACAAGAAGCTGAGTATTGTGTTGCTGCACAAATGTACGTGAAGAGAAATAAGTCAGTTCCTGAGCTGCACGAAACATGAAAGTGTAGCCATGGAAGAAGGGGGCTCAAATGATGTGCGATGCTCCTCACTAAAACTACTTTCAAATTTCAGCAAATATTTCGTTAAATATCATTTGATCAGGAACCATAATTAAATGACCCAAACAAAATTAATATTTAAATGTGCCAGATGAATAAATTTTCCAACTTCCATATCATGATCTTGCCACTTAGGCAATGAAAGACTCACAACCAAAAGCTTCACCAGTGTATATATTCTCATTCTTTTTGGTAAATTACATCTTATGGAAAAATCTTCTCCAAGTTACAAACATCAGATAGCATGAAAACAACTCGACAGGAGGTTGTGTCCATCAAGAGAGATGTGTTTTAAGAAAAAAAATACAGTCTTCCCAGCACAAATTAAGACAGTGAAGGAATTTAGACTACTGTATGGAAAAAATATTCATTTCTGCTACAAGTATTGCAGTCGTAAGGTCCGAGGGAAGCAGCCAGTCCAACATGCCAAATTATAAATACGAGCTCAAATATTCTGAGACGCCCGTTTTCTTGCACTCTGTATGGCCATAAAAAACTTTAGCATGCCTTCCCCGCCTGGCAAATTTTTAGTCAAACAGGATATAGTCTAATTTCAATTATTCTGATTCATGGTAGTATTTGCTTGTAAAACTTCCAACTTATTGAAATATACAAGCAGTTAAAATGGAACTATAAAAAACAATGTCCTTAAACACGGTATCATTCAGACAAAAGCCATCCATCGAGTTTGAAGCAATGAGCCAGAAAAAGCATAACAGAATTGAAGCTACCATGTGGATTTAAAAGAATTCAATTGCGAAACGGAAACTCTGATACTACCCACCATTCACTTCAGCAAATATTAGCTAATATCTATATAACCAACAAAGTATAAGGAGTAAAGGAGGGTGTACCTGATGCCCTATGTATTTCGCTCTTCGAAGGCATTCGCGATAAAGCTGCAACGACCAATAGGGCAAAAAATGAAACAACCAATACAAGCAACTACCCACAAAAACAACTTTAAAAGAAACAACAGAGTATAGTTGGATTGAAATAAAGGAGACCAACCTGAAACGATGTAATTTCTCTACACTAAGAAATGAGAAACAAATGAAAGATGAAAACACACTGACCCTTAGAACATTGTCTGCCAGTTCAGGAGGCAAAGCTGTTTGCAGAGACGGCATCTCGGTTCTCTCTCCGCCTGTTTTAACGAAAATTACAGCTTCCAAAGATTAAAAGGAAACAGAAGAATGAGATGACACCCAAACGGCAATCAACAATTCTTGCGCAAGAATTCAAAGGAGAGGTGAAGAAAAGACAAAATTTCCAAAAGATCACGGGATTTTTTCAGAATCTACTGGTGTAAACTTCATTGTATCCCCTTACCCAAAAAAAAACTTCATTGTATCCGCAGTAAATGCTCAAGCTAGCCTCGCTCGACATCGACATGTCATCTCCAATAGCCATGAATCGATGAACGAGGAGGAGGAGGAGGAGGAGGGAGAAGACTACCTGGTTAAGCAACAGCAGGAACTGGGATTTCGGAGGAGGAAGACTCTGAAACGAGAGGGTTTTCGTAGACGGGGGAATGCAATGGAAATGTTGCTTGAGCGGTGCAAAGGGGCCTGGCCGGGTCCCGGCCCGAGAAAGGGAGAGAGGCTTTTGCACCAGTCTACCTTAAGGCCGACAATTCGTGTCTTTGTGTTGCATCCGTATCAATTCCTACCACGCAAATTTGTGCCAATGCGATTACGAGGTACTTTTCACTGAAAATGGACGACAAGGTGGTGATTTCAAGTTGAGTCGTGTCATACATGTCGAGTTCAGATTTCTTTCTAGAAATTCAGGTTATATTAGGAAGCGTCGCCCCTTGCCCAAATAACAAGAAGAGCAGGTTTGCTCGAGTCAACAACCGTGATTTTTTTCACTTGAGTCCCCTTAGGTATGTGTGTGTATATGGAGACTAGGACACCTAAAAGTATTGAATATGTACATGTGACCGAGTCCAATGCAATGTCAACTTTGGCATCCTCGAAGTTGGTTACCTCTCTATTGGACCCACAATGATCGATTCCCATAAGAGGTAGGGAATTTCCAGAAATTTAACTTGTTTTAGTTAGCCACAAGCGTCGCCATTCATGGTTTATGCGCAATGGGCACGACTACTAGTCCTCTTGTGTATGATCAGGAAATTTTACTTTTGACACGGTCATCATATAGAGTTCCCACATGTTGCGTGGGAATGCAACAGTGTAAATGGGCTCCAAGGGATTCTAGGGTCTAAAGCTGGGGAAGTTGTGAATTGTCTCACACCCCTCTCTCTCTCTATATATATATTTATATAAAGTAGAAATCCAAAATATTACAATGTGGAAAAAAAAGAAGACAATAATCCCCTAAGTAAAAATAGGAGTAAGCATGATTACAGAGTAGAACTTAGACCGGATCAGTGGGAAACTTGTCTTTTATGTTCTAGATTTCAAAAATTGGGGAATCGGTTTCGACAAGTAGGTTCCGGTACACTTATATGAAAATTGAAATAGTTCACCCTCCATTAAAGGTTGAAAAGGAAAGAGACCTATCAATATTACCATACCTCCTCACACAACGAGGGGATAAACTCGAGTAGGGATGGAGCCCAATGGGGAAGAGGAAAAATCTGATGGAGACCCAAATCCAGATAATTGGCTCGTGATGTCTCTCTACACCAATGAGGTAACATCATATGTCACTAGTGAAATTCGTACTATAACGTCGCATTAGTCCTTCCATAGCAACCATAGGCAGAGCTCTCTGCGACAGTCGGAGGCTACCCATCTTGCAGGCAATCGATAGGAGGAATGGTCCGGATCTCCTGGAACCCGTAGGCGTTCCAGCAGAACGGGTCATCGACCAGCTTGCCCACGTGAGGCAGCAGCTCGATCTCCGACATTGTGATCTTGGTGCACGCCACCACGTCGCTGCACGCAAAGTGGATCGGCTGGCTGATCATGTTGTATGTGCCCTTGATGTTGATGTATGAGAGGTCGGACACGTACATGGCCGAGGCCAAGGTCTGGTTCTGGCAATCCATGTTGTAGCTGCAGTAGTACTTGTCCACGTTCTCCATCCGGATGTTCTCAAAGGAGATGCCCGTGACCGACCTGCTCCCCTCCTGCCATGTCTTGATCCGGTGCCCATTGTCGGAATCCCTGATCACTGCGTTCCGGACTGTTATGTTCGAGACCCACGCCTGTGAGTTATTTTCTCCCAAGCTCACGATGGTGTCGTCAATAACGCGAATGAGTGACTCAGATTCGGCATAACTTGGGATAACAGGAAATTAGTTTAACTTGGAGCCTGTCTCTAGTTCCTTTTTCTGCATTTGGTGTTGTCCTTTCTAGGATTGTGACCTTAAGAAGCGTATGGCCAGAGTATTTCCTAGAAGCTTCTATGAAAAGCTATCCAAGTATCCATCTTGCCTGTTCAAAAAGTACCAAATCAAGTTGAAGTTAGTTGTCAAATTCACAATCTAAACTTCCTAACCTTAAACCTTCTTCCTAATATGACTTTTTAGTTGTTTGTGAAGACATACACTAGTTCCTTTGCTGTGAAAATCAGGTCCAGTTATTTAAGAAAGCTACTTTTCTTCGCATTTCTTCAGTGGAGATCAGGTTATATTAGGATACCTGATCCCATGACTCGGCCGCAAGTAACCCCCTCGATGTGGACATCCGAATTTCCGGTTCTGATGGAGGTGCAATAAGCCAATAAATCAAGCAATGAACAAGCGTAATCCTGAGATAAATGAAACAGTTTATTTGGTTTAAATACTACTTGAGATCATGCTGTTGTATATCCCCACGGATCTCGTGTTCCCTAAGTGGATGCCGTCTGTGTTGGGGCTAAGTTTTTGGGAAAATATGGACAGCTTTTCGATGAACACTCCTAAGCAGCAGCCGAACTTCATGTGGAATTTAGGGCTGTTCAGGATTCATAACCTGTTGACTGCCAAATTCGAGCTTATGAAGAACAGTATCAACTGAAAATGAACCATATAAATGCTGGTCAACACTCTAATCAAGAACTACAATAGTATATCCATATCTGAATAGTTGGAGTCCTGGATGAATTTACTTACAGCAGGGCTGTCACATGGTCCCGGTAACGTTGTCCCATTTGGACCCTGAGATTACAATGACAAGAGTGTATAGATTTAAGACTACTTGAATGGTGAAAATGTTGTCTTGCAATTTTTTTTTTTTTTCGCTTTTACAGATGCAGATGCATTAATTTGACATGTTGTAGAGTTCAATCACCCTGTGGGGCTTGCAAGTAAGACCCCACCATGGCTCGCCATTGCCTTCAATAGTTCCCTTCCCCCTCAGAGTCCTTTTGTCAAGCTGGTAGAACACGAGCCATTGCTTCTTGCTATATGCTTTTGGCCAACAATCCGGTCCATTTGGCTGCATCAATACCCCATCTACCTGTGTAAACAATCGGAACTTTATATTAGGAGCAGAAATGTTCATAAAATGTGTCTTAAAGAAACATGCTAAGAGCTTCGAAATGGGAAAAGTACGCTATTTTGATGGCTGTCAGTTATCTAATGATTTGTGAAATCACTATGTTGTACAATGACTTGCTTTCATTCTTGAGAGAATAAATTTGTGAAGTTCCAAATGTTTTAGCAAGTGTTGGCCGAAAAAAAAGGAAGAGTTCTAACAAGTGCTTTAGAAAAATGTACTGGAGTCATATTAGGGATCTTTAAGGATATAAGATGGAGTTAAAATTTTGTCAATCTTTACTTGGAACACGAGCCCCGGCTCGCATGGGCCCGAGAAGTTTGTGGCAGCCAACCCATCCCCAACAGCCCCAAAGGCGGCCTGTCGAAGATGCAGCCGGAGCTGGAGTTGGATGGCTCAGGGCTCGGGTCTTACAGCACAGTCGGCGCAGCAGGGTCCGGGGTCTCAGGGGGAGGCATTGGTGGGGTTGAACTTGAGCCCTCGTCAGGATTCTTCTTCTGCCCCATGTGTTAGCAATATCTTCCTTCCACATTGCCGGCATTTTGGAGGAACAAAGCCAGGACAATCCAAATGAGCACCAATTCTTGACCTATCTTCATGGTAAGCGAATGTTTTGGCGGAACTAAATAGAATTGAATGGGCAAAAATGATCTTCGCTCCGTGGTGATGAATGTCTCAGCCTCGGGATTCAATGCCAGGAGTGTGTTTTTTGGAGCCCCTCCTGAAGATGCAAAATTTCCAGAGATCAAGTGAAGTGGCTTGGCATAGGACCATTCTGAGGCATCATGGCCTCTGAATACATACCTGCCGGAGATCTTCCTGGAGAGGCAATGGGTCTTGTGGGGAGACACCGACACGTGTCGAGTTCTGGTTGATCCGAGCATCACCATCTCCAAGGTAGTTGGTGTGGGTGCCTTTTGGAGGGCCTTTTTTCTTTTGGAAGCTGGTTTTTCTGTGGCAAATTTTTGGCAGTGTGTGTTTTGTTCTTAGGTGGAGGCTTCCTCTCACTTTGTGTGTCTCTCTCTTTTGCTCTTGACTTTTTTGATAATAACAAGGATGTTGGCAATAAAGAAAGCTTTGTTTCTGTTTCAGTTCTATGTATTGTGGTCCAGAGATGTCTCTGTTTGTCACATTATTCTGGTTTTTTCCTCCCGCTATTACAATTGTTTTTGGTTGTGGTAAGGTTTGGGAAGTGCAACTTCAAGCAGTTTCAAACCTGTGAGCTGCTTTGAGGCCCTCAATTTCTCGAAAGCCTTTCAGGAGAATCAAAACCTTGTCTTCTTGGGATTTTCTCGTTCTACAGAAATGCTTTTCAGGCACATGGGAATATCTACCCAGCACCCTTCATGGAAATTTGTATAGATCTCACGGTTTTTTAACAATTTTGGACGACGTTCTTTTCTTAGAATGACAATGATATTACACGACTCGATGGATGATCATGACAATGGAACAGAAAGAAAACAAAGATAGCTGGACTAGAGGATTTGGCATAGTTTCTTTGCTGGTAATGCCATGGCACATAAGTTCCTTCTTCCCCCATTTGGTCAAAGATTTGCCGGGGACACAAGTGCACTTGCTGATACATCTCTATCAGCCATCCCACCAGAAGATCAGAAAAAAGATGATGGATGTTGCTGCCACTTAATAATGCCACAAACGCTCTAGGAATAGATTTCGCTGCAATTAAGCCACCATCAACTCTTCTTGTTGGGTGTCTCTTTTCATAGGAAAGGAAAAATTTTGGATAAAGGGGTCGTTTGAGTTGGCTAATTTAGTCTCAAACATGGGTGCAAACTCGCTGGCCGGCGAATTCCAGCTGCCCGGAGGAGGGGCACTTTTGTAGGAAAGAACTCTTGGAAAAATTCACCGTCTATCTCTCTTCTTTCTAGATCATTCTTGGTTAGTCTTGTCTATTCATGTCTAGTTAATGTGACTGTTCGTGTTTTGGTATTTTGTCAACTCTCGAAATCTTTCTCTTTGGAATGCTTGGTTAATCTATGAGTCATTTATAAGTCAAATCAAGAGTCATGTATTATGCCTATATATAAGCAAGTCTTGTAATAGTTGTGTAGTGCTATGAGAAACGAGTCAAAATAAAATAGCACATTTATCTCCTTCCTCGAGTATTCTCCTTGTGTTGGAAGGAACCGGTCAAATTGTCGGTTAAATTTAATATTACCAACGATCGGTTTAATCACCGAACCTAGCCGACGCTTCTCAAACTCAACAAGAACATTCTGGAGAAAAAAAATCCCCAGAATAGGTTCATTTCTTTCCCAGTTCTACGAGACTAGTGAGCAGTTCCAGCTCAACTGCGATCCCACCTTGAAAGCAAAAGAAAACAGAGGGAATCCACCGAGACAGGAAAGCGGCCAGGGAAAGGAATGAAGAAGAAGGGAAGCCGGCAATATGCAGACGAAAGGAGAGAGAGACAGAAGCAGGGCAAGGAGACTTTAAAAAACAGAGACAGAAGCAGGGCTGCCAAGAGCTAGAGAAAAAGTGGGAAGACCATAGCTTGATACGAGAATATCCGTTTGCCACGACAAGGCGGGTTACAAAAAGAATGGCCAAATACTTTTCATTCACTAATTATTTAAAGCGATATAAGTAACCATTTTCAGAAAAATATTCTCTAAATCATCTATTTTCCTCATCAACTTAGTTTAATTTAGTAACTTTAGGCACTTATTTGAGATAAAGTTATAATTGGGTCTTCTTTTAAGAGAATGACGTTATTTTAGACCTTATTAGAAATTTGCCCAATTAAGAATTGGCATATGATTATGATTTCAGCAATCATGCATTGTTCTATGCACGCTTGGTTTCTACACAACCGTTCGTATCATTTACATATGGTGCAGACATGTCTCAATGTGGTCCCAAGGTATTTTTCTTGAAAATGATCAGGTTGGCGTGGATTTCGAATTGAGTCATATTGTGATCGCGTGCAGAGTTTAGTTTTCTCAAGAGAAAATTCATGCTGTTTCAGGAACCCTCGACCCTAGCCCGAATAACTATGAGGACCATCTTGCCCAGAGTCAAAAGTGTGAGCTTTTTCACTTGCCAATGAAAATAAACCAATGAATTTGCATAGGGATAGGGAGACAAAGCACCTAAAAGTCTCGGACACTTCTTTAAAAGGTGGGGAAAAATACTTCATAAAGAACAAACACGAATGATGGAATGCGTGCCCGAATAGCCCGTGAGAGGCAGGGGATTCACAGCCACAAGTTCTGCCACCGTGGTCTTTGTTCGGCGGGCGCGACTAATAGTCTTCCTACGTGATTGGGAAATCTACACTCGACACGACCATTATGTCACGTAGAGCAAAAAGAAAAAATCAATAGTGGAGTCACTAGCAAAATTGGGATTGTGTGATTCCTGCAAGCGTCAACGGAGGAAACTCTAATAAATGAGACAGCAAAGATTATCACGAGTCGAAAGTTTCTGGTCATTTCCTAGTTCTGTTTGCTCCTGCAAAAAGCTTAGCAAAAGCTAACTTTCGTGCATAAATTCATGGTTGATAGCGAATGGCCCATTTTGGTGGGCAGGGAAGACAGCGCAAATGGGCTGCTAGGGACAATGGAATTCAATGGTCCAAAGGAGATGATGCTATGAATTGTCACACCTCTATAAATATAGATAAGAAAGTGAAAATTCAAACTATTAAAATGTGGCAAAAAAAAAAAACAATTAAAAGGTGAAAAGGAAAGAGACCCCGTAATACTACCATACCTCATCACACAATAAGGGGATAAACCCTAGTAGGGATGGAGCCTAATGCGGAAAACGAAACATCTAATCCAGACCCGAATCCAGATAATTGGCTCATGATGTGCCTACTATACAAAAGAGGCAAATATCATGAATCCCAAGGTGAAGTTCACAGTGCTGTAATGTAACGTCTCTCTAGTCCTTTCTTAGCAGCCATAAGCAGAGCTCTCTGCCAGAGTCTGAGGCATCCCATCTTGCAAGCAATCGATGGGAGGATGGTCAGGGTCTCCTGGACCCCGTAGGCGTTCCAGCAGAACGGTTCGTCGACCAGTGCGCCTCGTGCGGCAGCAGCTCAACCTCCGACATGGTGATGTTGGTGCAGGGCACCGTGTCGCTGCACGCGAAGTGGATCGGCGGGCTGATCACGTTGTAGGTGCCCTTGATGTTGCGGTAGGAGAGGCCGGCCACGTACACGGCCGAGGTCTCGTTCCGGCACTGCTTGGAGAGGCAGTAGTACTGGTCCACGATGATGCAGTTGTGCACGTTCTCCATCTGGATGTTCTCGAAGGAGACGCCCGCGACCGACCCGCTCCCGCCCTGCCACGTCTTGATGCGGAGCCCGTTGTCGGACTCCTGATCACCACGTTCCGGACGGTTATGTTCGAGACGCACGCTTGCGAGTTATGCACTCCCAAGCTCCCGATGCTGTGAAAACATATGCGAAAGAAAGTTATTTTCCCTTCTTCACATTTCCTGGGTCGACGTCAGACATCTAACTTGTTTGGAGGGGGACTAATTGTGATCAAAAGTAACGGTACCTGATCCCGTGACTCGGCCCGCAAGTAACGCCCTCGATGTCGACATCCGAACATCCGGTTCCGATGGAGATGCAATCATCGCCTGTTCACATCTTTCATTATAAGGTGTCGATAAATGAAGCAATGAACCTGCCAAACCTTCAGATAAATGAGACATTTTATTCGATTCAAGTACCATTTGCGATCATGCTGTTGTATATCCCCACGGATCTTGTGTTCCCTAAGTGGATGCCGTCTGTGTTGGGGCTAAGTTTCGGGGAAGTTATGGACAGCCTTTCGATCAGCACTCCCTCGCAGCCGTCGAACTTCATGTGGAATTGAGGGCTGTTCTGAATTCGTAACCCATTGACGGCCAAATTCGAGCTCATGAAGAATCGTATCAACTGAAATGAACCGTATAAGTAGCGGTCAGAGCTCTAAATAGAGAAGGCAACTGTGTTTGATATATATGCATAACCGGAGTCACGGATCGATTTACTTACAGTAGGGCTTTCGCACGGTCCCGACACCGTTTTCCCATTCGGACCCTGAAATTCCAATGACAAGAATGTACAGATTTAGAGATGAGATTTTTTTTTTTTTAAATACCCGACTCAGAAAAGTGAAAATGTTGGGTTGCAGAGAAGTTTTGCTTATGCAGATGCTGATACAACAATGTGACATATTGTTGAGTTCGAGTACCCTGTGGGGCTTGCAAGGAAGATCCCACCATGGCTCGCCATTGCCTTCGATGGTTCCTCTCCCGGTCAGAGTCATGCCATCGAGCCGATAGAAGACGAGCCATTGATTCTTGCTATCTCCTTTCGGCCAATAGTCCGGTCCATTTGGCGGCATCAAGACCCCATCTACCTGTGTAAACATTTGAAACTTTATATTAGTAGCAGAAATGATCCTATAGTATGTGTCTTAAAGATGAATGCTAAGAACTTTGAAAGCGGAAAACTGTGCTATTTTTTTTTTTTCCCTTTTGGCTGTCAGTTATCTACTGATTTGTGATATCACTACGTTGTATAATGAAATATTCACCTTCTTGAAAGAAGAAATTTGTCTCGTTCTAAACGGTTTAACAAGTGTTGGCCAAAACAAGAAGAGTTCTAACAAGTGCCCTCAGAAAATGTACTGGGGTCACATTAGCAATCTTTAAGGATATACATGGAGAGGAAGTTGAAATATTTGCCGATCCTTACTTGGAACACGAGCCCCGGCTTGCACGGGCCCGAGAAGATCGTGGAAGTGAATCATGAACGTGTAGCCCGAGGGAGCGAGGACGACACCTGACTCCACTGCGCACGCCGCCTTCCAGGCTGCCGTGAAGGCAGGGGTGTCGTCGGCTGACCCGTCCCCGACCGCTCCCAAGGCGGTCACGTCGTAGACGCAGCCTGAGCTTGGGTCGGACGGGTGGGGCTTGGGTCGGACGGCACGGCGGGCACGGGCGAGTAGGCAGGGGTTGGAGGGGCAGGGTCCCCGGCCTCAGGGGGAGGCGCTGGCGAGGTGGTTGAGCTTGAGCCCTTGTCAGGATTCTTCTTCTTCTGGCCCTTGTGGTAGTGATATCTTCCTTCCACATTGCTGGCATTCTGGAGGAACAGAGCCAGGACGATCGAAACGAGCACACTCTCGAACTATCTTCATGGTAAGCGAATTCTTCGGAGGAGTTAAACGAATCGACAGGGCGAAAAGGATCTTCGCTCTCTGTGATGAATGAAAGCCTCAGTCCCAGGATCCGTGCTGTCCTGTGCCCTCCTGAAGATGCAAAACTTCAGGAGATCAAAGGCCAGCTTCGAACAGCCAGGGGAGGGGACAGAGGGAAAGAAGCAAAATGAGTGAGAGGGAGAACATGAATCAGTGGCTTGGCATAGGACCATTCTGAGGCACCCGGCCTCTGCATTTATACTCATCAGGAATCTTCTAGAGAGGAAATGGGTCTCGCCGAGAGGCGGCAACACGTGTCGAGTTCCGGTTGATCCGTGCATCGCCTTCTCTAAGGAAGGCAGTTGGTGCTGGTGCCTTTTGGAGGGGATTTTTTTTTTTTTTAGAGGCTTATTTTTCTGTGGCAAATTTTTGGCAGAGTGTGCTTGGTTCTTCATTAAATTTTGACCGAGCTGTGTCCCTCTCTATATCTCTTTTGCTCTTGTGGTTTTATGCAATGGTAATAAGAACAATTTCCTCTGTTTCAGTTCTATGGCTTTGTGGTCCGGAGCCCTCTCTTCGTTTCTCAAGTTGAAATTGTTTTTTTTTTTTTTTTTGGGTTGTTCTGGTGAGAGATTGGGAAGCGCATCTTCAAACAGTTTCGAGCCTTGTGAGTGCTTTTGAGGCCCTCGTTTCCTCGATGGCCGTGCAGTAAAAACCAATTTCTTTTTCTTCTGGGAATTTTCTTGCACGGATGGTTTTCGTGCACATGGGAATATCTGTCGTGCACCCTTTTATGGGCAAACCCGGCCTCGTTCCCTAAAGACGAAATGCCGGGTGCCTGTATAAACGCCCGTGACACAGAGAATTAACTATGATGTTTAGCTCGCGAGAACTTCTTATGAAAAATTCGTGTGGATCTTGCGAGTTTCTCTAAACGCACGGCTGATGATGTGATCGAGTAAAATCAATCAAGACCCCATCGTTGTTGCCCCTGAATTATGGCACAAAATCTATGCGGGTCAAATTGCCATCAACTTGATTTCTAGCTAACAAAACCTATGAGGGTCAACTTGCCACCCCCCTCAATACTGCCCGCCGGCACCTTCAAAGCAATCATGGAAGAGCAATTTTATTCGATCGATGCGCCACATGGCTTGTTCCTCATATGTTCTATGTAGGCATCCCATGGAATATCTGCCATCCACCCTTTTATGGCCAAACCCGGCTTTGTTCCTAAAGACAAAATGCTGGGTACCCCATGAACGACGTGGTAGATAGCATCAATTATGATATCGAACTCGCGAGAACTTTTCATGAAAATTCATGTGAATCTAGTGAGTTTCTCTAAACGCGCGATGGACAATATGATCCGATAAAATCAGTCAAAGGGCTGATGTTGTTGCCCCTGAATTACGCCGCAAAATCTCTACGGGTCAAATTGCCATCTCCCCGATGTTGCCCAGCACCTTCAAAGCAATCTTGGAAAAGCAGTTTATTCAATCGATGCGCCACATGACATGTTGATTCATGCGTTCTATGTAGGCATCCAGTTTTATATTTTGATAGATTAAACCTCGACCAATCTCTTTAAAGATTAAACCAATGTTTGGTAAAACCAACATTAAGTAATTGAACGAAGGAGTTTGTGCTAAAATTAATTGTATCTATAGATCTTAACGCACAAAAGAAATAATCTCCTAGAATTGGTTCTTCCGTTCCGCTACTTGTAAGATTTTGTATGATCGTTGTAGGACCTCTTGTTTTGATATCATATAAGGTTTTGTGAGACCACCGTGAATTGTTCTAAAACCTTAAATCAGTATTGGTTGTATTCGACAGCTCCCTAACCAAAACCAACGGCTCTAAGCGTAGGACCAAAGGAATCGACTTGGAAAAGGTAAATCGAATGGTCCCTTCTCGAAACCAAGTCGAGATCCGATCGATCAGGCCGGTCCCTGGTCGAGCCGGAGATCCGCGCAGCTAAGCAGAAGAGGAAAAGGAAGTGTCGGGGTGGAAAGTAGTGTGGAAGCGATTTAAGAATTGTAGTGTGGGGGGGACGGAGATGGGGCGCCTAATGAATGCGGCTTTGATGGAAAAGGCAAAAGGAGTCTCGTGACACTCCATTGTTGTGTAGCTCCTCCTTTGTGGCCATGGAAGTAAGAAGAGGGGAATTCTTGTTGTAGGTCCCCGACAACAACAAGAATTAAAACATTCACGGGTCTCTCCCAAATCATCCTCTTCCTACCCGTCGTCGTCCATCGATAAATATTTAAAAACACTCGGCTTATCGCGTGTGCCGAGGATACGGACACATCCAAAGCGACCCTTTCGTCACTGCATCGACATATCCGAACCCTTTCGTAGACGGAGCCGTTCGGCATCGCTTGTTCTCGAAGCACCCGTCTTAATCTCGTACGCCCGTGCTTTCGAAACGGCCGCTAACTCTTGTCTCTTGTAGCGGTTCCGATGTCGAATTCTTTGTTTCTTTTTTATTGTCTCGGTAGTCTTTCTGCGTGCTCCAGTTCGGCTCAAATGAAAGCGAGTGTTCCTGAAAATGTGACATCCTTAGATCAATCCACTCGATATATTGTGCACTTTGGCCCGTCACATATCGAACCTCACAATTTTGTCTTTTGACATACATGTGAACACTTTTCCCAAGAGGTCACCCATCTCGATAGCACTCCCATCTGAACACAATCAATTTTGGAGTTTCAAAACGAAATATTGCATTTACGTCAAAAAGCCGCTTCCGTGAGTTAATATCAGTTTGCATATACATATATCAAAATCACTATCTCCTTCTTTGGTATATAGTTCGGTTCATTCATGCCTTTTTCTCCATCCTAAAAGCATGTCGAGAGCCCCTCCTTATTCAGGTCCTCTCTGGCTTCAGCGACCATTCCCGGGCCTCGCTAGGTTGGATCATTCTAGAAAGAAAAGCTCGATGTAACCTAATGCATAGGAACATGCCAATGGCTGTCATTCGATGTGATTCGAGTCATCTTGGGAGTCGCCTTTTAGGGGATACTTTGGATTGGATTGGAATCGGGAGGAGACGGGGAGTTGTATGCATGCATATGTCGACGTACCTCCTTTCACGTGGACACAATCACGGGTGGGAATAGAGAGAGGATCTTCAGGTATGTGATTTGAGCTTGGCCAAAAAGCAAAAAAAAAAGTAATAATTAAAGATTAAAAATTTTAAATAAAAACAAAAAGGCAAAAAGGCTTTGTGATTGAGAATGAAGGGTGCACTTTTTCTGTGGCGGATGCGAGATCTGATTGATGGCTTGAGCTTGTGGTGTTCGGCTGTGACACGTGGGATTTGTCCTCGCCTGCTGATTGGCCCGAAAATTTCTTAGGTTAATGCCCTAAGCTGGCCAAGCCAACCCAATTCCTTGGTGGTTGGCGACAATTGTTACTATTGTCATCATCATTATCGTTTGAAGCGTTTTCTAATTATGTATTTAAGACAACATATTTCAATCGAAAACTGACGTAAGCGTGAACGGTTCATATCGATTTTAAGCATAGTCGTGCGATTCATGTTGTGTCGAGTTTAGCTTTCTCTCGATAAAAATTCTTTCTTTTGTGGTGTTAGGAATTATCAAAAGAGTTTCCATGAATCGAGGTTCGGGTGCGTTTGAAAAGCACATAGAATCGTAGGGGTCCCATGTGTTCATATTCGTCAACAGCTATTTTGGAGTAGGATGAGGGTAAGTAAAGTGACATCTCTTCCGTTAAAGGCCATAGGACTCACAGCCTAATATTTCATGTTGCATGGTCATGCGCGTAAGCATTGCTTTTCAGTAAGTGATTTACCTTTCCACGGGAAAAAGAAAGTGATTTACCTAATCACTTTCTTTTACATTATTTTTGGCGTCACATCGATTCGATTAGTACAACGATGTGGAGTGTCAAGTATCGACTGGTTGGCTCGAAAAAAACTGTACCGAGCCATGGTAAGTACGAAACTCAAGTGCTTATCATTGGTTTCGAAGTATCTTCATAAGATTTTGTGAATTGAAAGATCCTTTCAAACTGTAGTTTGTTAGCATGTATTTAAAAATTTTAAATTGCACGAATCAATCGGGGATAAGTTTGACATCTCAAGATAAGTCCTCATTTTGTGTGAAATTCCAATACTGAAAATTCACACGCATGTGCAAATATGTGATGATTCGATTTGTGAGCCGAGTGCTTTAAAGCTTCGTTGGTTGAGCGAAAAATGAATGACTTAAAAAGTATTTTTCAAAAATTGCTTACGCATAGCTTGAAATAATGAGTAGATGAACGATATTTTTATTATCGATAATAATTTATGTCTAAATAATTTTATGGACGACAAAAATATTTTTTGTTCACTTAATTTAAAAAAATACAAAAAATAATTTAAAAAATATTTTTTTTTCACTAAATTCCCTACGAGTTCCCATTCGAGTCAAGCAATTTCCAAAGCCATGTAAATCCCATCCCCCTCTTTTGAATCCCAACGCAAAAAAACAAACACTCACATGCAGGTCGCCGGTCGGTTTCACTGAAAATCAAAGAGCCAAGCCCAGGGCGACACGTGGAGGGTGGCGATTCACGGGTTGGCATCTTCTGTGTGTCACGGGTGACGGTAGCGGATCAAGAGGTGAGATTAAGATCCCTAATTCAGGATTTGGGGTTTCCTTAAACGGCATACTTTAGCTGACGACGCATCTGACGTTAGAAAGAGACGGCGATTTGACGATTAATTAATTAACTGATGTGTTTTATTCTAAGATTCGATTTGTTCTAGGTTTAGCCTTACAGCTATGATCTCGTTTAGGGACACCTGAGCGTCGTTGGTCTCAGAGAATCAAGGACTCCTAGTTGCCTAGTTGCCTCGGGTCCTGCTTCGTATGTGATGTATCAGGATTGATCGACGCGAAGGTGAAATTAGCTAAATTGCGATCCCATATGAATGATCAGAGATCTTGTTAAAACGCCGATACTACGGCAAAGGAGGAAAGTGTAAAAAAAAGTTCTAAATTTATTGTATTAATGACAATTCAATCCTAAATCTTTTGCATTTCTATTAATTGAGTCAATTGGTTGGCGCTGACGCGGATATTTTTTGTGATATTTTTAAAATTTTAAATAAATATTTTGGTTTTTTCTTCTTTTTCTTTTCTCAATCATAAAAAATTAAATATATTAAAAATATTCAAAAACATTCATGTTAGCGCTAGCCGTGCCACGTAAGACAATCGATGTCCACGTCAACGAATTTCCAGTCAAAATTGACCGGATTGACTCAATTAATATAAACGCAAAAGGTTTAAGATTGAATTGGCACAAAAGCAAAAGATTTAAGACTGAATTAACGTTAATGCCAAAGGTTTATGACTGAATTGGCACAAACAAAATATTTTTATGAATTTTTAAATACTTTTCTCGGGCAGAGGTTAGATCTCTTCTAACTTCAATTTGAAATTGAACATGGCACTTAATAGGCATACCCTCTGTTCCCTTGGGCTTGTGAATTTTTCGGACCGATTCTCTTGGCTTATTCCTAGTTATCGAGTTAGATATAAACGGAGCTCGCATTTGCTTGACTAAGACGTTCAAGAGGTTTACGGCGGTTTTCATCCTCATCGGCATTTCGATCTTATTCGAGTTTTGTGATTTCCGAGCACGAAGTTTGCCGAGAGATCTTTATATGCTAGAGTAAAAGCTGCATCCATAACTTTTGAAAAGAGGCCGAATGAGCTCATAGAAAGGATGCAAATCGATCGAAATCTTGACGAGTCGAATCGAGCCCCGTGAAGTTAGGAAGGGCTTCATCCTGCTATGGAAATTGAATACTTTTAAGCCTTTTGCATTCTCCCCAATAGATTAGAATTCATTGCAAAATAACAGGAGCAGGTGAGTAGCCCGGTGCATGCGCAAGGAACTGTACGCCAGGCTGTTGCATCCCAGTTACGACAAATACTTCCATGGCTGTCAACACTGACGAACTAAGCAACCGCCCCATGATAGCGGCCATACAATTAGGTTGGAATTTACGATGCAAGGCCAATACGCATTCCGTGAAAGCCTGAGCAACAAGCTCGGAGATGAATGCCCGTCAGTAGCGGAACCGGCCAAAGCCACCTCGGCGTACAAGCGACGGGCCACGACAGACAGACGAGGTTCAATTGCAACACGGCCGACGACAAACCAGAGAAACTTGCGTACACTATTCGGTTTATCTGTCTTTTGAAGTTCCAAGTAATCCAACTATAACGATTCAGTCCGACAAGGGTAGAGTAGTCGCTGAAGCCAGAGAGTTTAAATAAAGAGCGGCTTTTAGCAGGCTTTTAGGATGGTGAATATGATAAGAATGAACCTAACTATTCACCGTACACGGGGAGAACAATTCTTGTATATGTATGTGACAATTGAAATTAACTCATGGAGGTACATTTTGACATAACGACAATGCTTAACTTTGGAACTCTAAAAATTAAGCGTGCACAAGCGAGAACACTATCGAAAAAGGTGAATAGGTGACCTCCTGAAAAAGTACCCACATGTACGTCAAATGACAAAATCGTGAGGCTCTGAATGGGATGGGTCAAAGAGAATAATATCTCGAGTGAGTTAATCCAGGGATGTCACGAGAATGAGAGGGATTAGGCTTGATAACCTCACAAAGACTAGCCTGTATCCCCACCAAATCATCAGACCTTGCTTGTGGCCAAAGCCAGATACAACCCTCAATAACAGCAGCTACTTCTGCTTGAGAAGGCAAAGAAGAATCATATCCAATTCTGCTCACACGAATGCCAATCATCATGCCAGAGATAAGAAATCTGAAATCTCTGTCACCCACCACCAATAATGGGCGGCCATAGTCCCACCGTTGCTGGGCACAGTTGGTTCTTGCAAGCTCAAGCGTTTGGACCTATCCTCATCTTCTGGTGTCGGTCCTTGCACGAATCGTTGGCTAAAACTCGAGATATTGTCGATAAATTCAAGCTATCAAAATCGCATGTTCTAATTTATCAATCTTAATGAGTTGGGCTGAATGAAGCTCCTGATCCCAGTGCTCAATTCAGTGGGAATCACATCTCTCCGTGCGCAACGCTTCATGTTAAATAAAAGCAACATTCTCTTAAAGGAAAAGGAAAATTCTAGAGTATGATTCCCACGATCCTTTCTATGAAACACAAATACCTAACATTTGATGTTATCAAAACCCGATGAATAACATGACTTGTGCAATTTATTTAACTTACGCATTCTACACTGCCCTTTCGTAAGCTAGCAAGTACACGATAGGACGCTAATGCAATCCGCTTGCAACTCGAACGTAGTATCTAACATCGCATATGTGCAGCCTATGCTTTATAGCTTGCAGTTAGATGGATATGCGCACTAAGAAGTGTCCCTTAAAATTACTTACATGGCCTGTAACGATTGTTCTTCATGTTCGTACTCTTGAATTCCTTGTCATCACTTCCCTATCCAAATCAGCAAAAGACCATTCACGACCTTTGTCATTTAATATTGACCAATCCATAATCAATGATGGGTGTGCTCCGTGACTCCAGCGGACCTCTTCTGGATGAATTTGCCAAAAAAAATTAGAGATCACAACCCCCGACTCGTTGAAGCAAAAGCTGCGGTCGCTGGTCTGCAGTTCCTCATAGCCAAAAAGGAGATAAGAGAGTCGAAGCTTCTGCTGTCCACGGAATCCGACTCATTGGGGGTTGTTCGTGCGGTCAACGACACTTCTGCACTGTACCAGGAGGCTGAGTGTTCAATCCGTGAAGCCCAACATATTCCACTGCTTGAGAGAGGCCAATCAGGTTGCTGATTGGGTTGCCAAAATACATCGGACCGATTGCATTCTGGGCCGTTGGGTCTCCTTCCCACCCAAACCCCTTCGAGAGTTGCTTTGTGTTGATGCCACTCGATCGGGCATTTATGTAATAACCTTTAAGAATTAATAATGCAAGTTTGTTTTTCCGACCAAAAAAAAAAAATTCGGTGAAATACCTTTATTACTCTTAAAAATTTCCATTACCTCTCTAAGTTAAGCGGGGGCAAAAAGCCTACGGCCTTAAAGCACTGTCTAAAGTCTTTTATGCATATTATTGGATAGAAACGTTTTTATAAGTGATGCAAAGCACACAATAAGTCAACATCGCGAAAACACAGATACGGTATCTTTTTCATGAGAAGTAATGGATCGAAGTGGGAATAATTTATCAAATCGCTGGTTCATTCTCATGTATATTGGGAAATATCCACGATCAATAGCAACCGCATGTCCTCTCTTTACCGCTATGCTGAATTTGTGTGTAAGTTCCATCCCTGATGATATGCCTAATATAAGGGGTCTTGGATCATCTCCCTCCAAGCTTGAGTTTCTTCCTCCGAGTGTAAGAGAAATTCGCACATCGAATCGAACGCTAAGTTCATATGATCATTCTATTATTCAATTGCGCTTGATTGTTTTCGGACCATGATTATGATTTAAAATAAGGACACGAAAAAATAGATGAATCGTGCAAGTAGACTATAATTTTGAAAGTGAAAATGAAAAAAAAAAAACATCACTCTAAATTTTCCGTTCTGGTAGGGAAATGGAATCGAAAATTCCCTCCCTAATTCTAAAATGTTAAACATCGCGGTTCTCATCTGACCGATTAACCCTAAACCCACTGTGGCCCAAATGTCCAGTTCCAGGCCCATAAAATCTCACAAAACATGGGCCTCACCACCAATGCAATGGGCTTTCTCTTCTTGGGCCTAGATGGTCACTGCTGCAAGTTTTCTTTTGGACTCGAAATTTGATCTCTTGCATCGCTTACAAAAAGAAAATAATGAAGAAAATGTATTTCTGTCGTACACAATACATTGAGTTAAAAAAAATTTCATTAATGACGAAAATATTTCTTGTTAAGTAATTTTTAAATGGCACAAGTAATTATTTTTACGAAAATATATGTCGAATCATTCACGTTGAAACCATCTATTTCATTTGCCAAAGTTTCTTAGTAATTACTTCTCTATTTTTTCTTTTGGGAGAAAACTGAATAACTATGTATTTATCGGGACAAATAATAACAACGTTATTGCTCATAATCACTTCTTAGGCTTCGTGAAAACTAAGACATTTCTGAAAGATATTTCAAAAAGTAATTTTCTAGGACAATGACAATATTTTAGGTGTTTGAGTACAACTTGAAAAATGAACAAGAAAACATATATTATGCAATTTAGCATGCAAAATCTGATATGATTTTTCTGGACAAAATTAGCCAAAAAATCAAAATTTTAATTATTTTTATTTTTATTTTATTTCTTCCTTTGTCTGCCATGGTGACGACCAGTGATCGGCCATAGTTGAGGGACAACCTTGCCCAATAAATACACATGAACTAAATCCAAACTAAAAGAAAAAGACAAATAGAAAATAATTAAATAGGAGAAGAAAAAAATATCTAGCTTGAAATTGTAAAACGCATTTTTTTTTGCCAAAGAAGAGGCCGGTAGCTCCTTTTTCTTTACACAAACCAAAATGCCAAATCAGTGGCATTATTTTTTCTATGTAAACTCAAAATTCTGTTTATTTAGTAAAAAATTAAATGATTTGAAAAGTATTTCTTTTGCATTGATTATAACGAATGTAAAGTATTTTCATCGTTCGTAAAAATGTTACACAAATATAATTTTTCATCGATAACGAAGATGACTTATACGGATTAGTTATTTTAAATGACACAAGTAATTATGGGATTAGTTATTTTATATAATATGAGTAATCATCTTTGATAAACTTTTCTGCAAATTATTCATTATTGGAAAGGTAAATTGGTGACCTGTCGTCTGGCGGGCACATCACGCACTGCAGAAAATGGTGCAAAGATGAAGGCGACACACAAAATGTAAGCTCAAACACCGCCATTCCTCCCAACCGTCCCGCGCCTGCAGCTCTCTGTCTCTATCCCCGTAGAAGAGGAGGGCTTCGTTCGCAATCCGATCCCGCTAAGCCGACTTCGTCCCGCGCCTCCGCGATCGGCGATCGTCGTCACCGCCGCTTCTGTCCGCCCAATGGGCAGCACGATCGGAGTGTAATCTCTCGTCGGTTCCGTTGCTCGCGGTGACGAGCTTGATCTTCCGCCATGTTCGAAGCTCACGTAAGATTCTTCCGCTTCGTTCTATACTTCCTCTCTCTCTCTCTGTTGCCGGTCCTCCGGGTTTGGTGACGATTGACGAGTTCTGGAGCGTGGTACTGTGCTCGAACAAGCGGAATGATGCGTCGGACATCTTTGTTTAGTTGATTATTTGAGTTTCGAAGCAATTTTCTAGTTGTCGAGCTTGTGCGTTCGGCTGAATTTTGAGCTGCTTTTGTACTGTTTGTGTATGGAAATAATTAACTTTGGCGAGATTTGAAGCATGATGTGTTTGCGGGAACTGATGAGCCTGTTAAAACCTAGTGACCGGAGTAATTTAGTGGCTTGTATGAGAATTGCCAGCACTGGATGTGAAATGTTGCATTGTTCTAGTCCACGACTGAGCTTGGAATTTGTCTTTCCGTGGTAATGCCTGTCTGTTTCTCTTGATACTCATTTTGGAGTACCTGTTCAGGTCAATTGTTTCAACTGGAGTACAATTATAAGCAAATATCTAGTAGGGTTGCTGATACAGAGAGATCATTAATTCAAATTTTGCAAAATTATAGCTGTTTCGCTTCAGTTCTAAGAGTGCACATACTTGTTCCCCGCAGCAGGACTATATATCTGATCTATTGCTAAAATACTTTCTTTTCTCTCCATTTCAAGTCTCCCACTTTTTGTACTGTAGTCTCCCGTGTTATTAAGTGGGTATGGAATTGTAGCCACCTGCTTGTTGTTACAGGGTGCTATCATTATGGATGTCATAATCGAAATATGTTGTTACAGGTTTTACATTTGCTTCGAAGATATCTGGGGGAATATGTTCACGGGCTCTCAGCCGAGGCTTTAAGAATTAGTGTATGGAAAGGTTTGTACCTTGAAACTTTTGGACAGATACGGTATTTCAAACTTTTGGAAGCTCTCTCAGAAGCACTTAAAGCTTTTTGGTTTATAGGAGATGTTGTGCTCAAAGATTTGAAATTGAAGGCAGAAGCACTAAATTCGCTCAAGCTTCCAGTGACAGTGAAAGCTGGTTTTATTGGCACTATAACGCTTCAGGTAATTATTATTGTCAGCCACCATGCTCTCTTGCTAGATTCTACTGTGACATGCCTGCGTTTTTCGAGTTATATCAGTAACTAAACGATATTGAGCTTTTGCACTTGCTTTTGAGGCTTTAGATGTTGTGTCTCTGCTATATTCGTCGATTTCGGTCAACCAGTCTCAGTGTTGTATCATGTGATTTATTCTGAAACATGGTCAAGGCTGCTTGCTATGATGGAGGCTTATTGTCTTCATCAACGAAGGTAGCTGGTTCTTCATGGAGCTTTATGCCTAGTATAAGGAGACCGTTGATGGCTTGCTGTGGATGCGAGTCGCGAAATTAGCAGCCAGTGTCATTCTTGATTATGTTATGCTTCTGTCAGGCATTTTAGGAACTCACAGATCAGGTTGATGTCAAATACACTTATAAAAAGTTATTGCCTACTGGAAAAAGTTTTATTAAAGAAAATATTTGAACTATCGTGTGACCATTCTGTTGAACGAGCATTGGTTTTAAAAACCGTTAGGGGCATTTATGTTGATTGATAACATAATAACTGGGATTACCTGTGAACTACTGCAAGCTGAAAAACTCGTAGAATTTTTTTGACTTATGCACATGCTGAGACATGTTTCTATGTGTCCTATATATGGAGATGTGTTGCATGTTTTGAAATGCCAATGTAAGGACTAATGCAAAAGTACATTTCAGCTTGAATTGTAATGATTGTTGATCTGAAGCCTGTCCTATAGATGGTTTTGATGTTTTCTAGAGACTCTGGTCGGCATATGCAAGGCTGTGTAAGGAGTGCTTATGTGTAGGGAAGAGTTGCATATACTAGAAATTCTTTTGATTTCTCTGGCTAGTCTGTTGTTTCAGTTATCTGTGTTGGCCTCAGGTATTTTACATTTTCTTATTCTTGTGTTGAGCATAGGTTCCCTGGAAGAGTCTTGGGAAAGAGCCAGTTATTGTTCTGATAGACCGTGTGTTCATTCTTGCCCATCCTGCATCTAATCAGCATACTCTCAAGGTATGCTCTTCTAGTCCTTGGGTGCAAAGGGACATATGGATGATTATTAATAATTGGGTTTTGTTAATGCTCCTCGGGGCACTTGTCAATCAACTAATTAAGGAAGCTCAACAATTTTCACTCTGCTGATTCTCGTGTCATGCATGATCAGTGTCATGAAAATTGAATTATTGCAGATAAAGTACACTGTTAACAATGCTCTTAATAACAATCACAATGGTTGACACTCCCCACATGTCCATTTTCTGCTGTACTTATAAAAGAAAATTTATTGTCTGCTGTAGGAGGAAGACAAGGATAAACTCTTTGAGGCCAAACTTCAACAGATTGAGGTGTGTATGTTGGATGCATGCATGATTGCTGCTTCCACATCCATTTGTTATCATTTGCTTTTGAACATTATGACGTGGTTGCTTTTTACTTTTGTATTTGTGATTTCCTTGTGCATTGGAGCATTTTGTGTTTGAAACTCAACTTTTTTTTTAGATACGTTGGTTCCTTTTTGTCCAAACTTGTAGTATTTTCATCTCATTATGGATTAACCACCCATGATATTTATTTGAACGCTAGCAGAAAAAAAGGTGGTTGATTGTGGTTGGAGCTTCTAGGATGGGCGACGTGTCAATATCCAATGGCTAATTAGTCGTGCTAGATATTCGTTTTGTACAAGAGTTGTATTGTGATCTTTTGCTATTGTTAAAACTATGCACTGAACTATTTACTATCTTCTCTAGATTTTGAGTAATTTTTGACATAATTTTAACATGTTATTGGAGTAAGTTAGGCCTTTGTATATTTGATTCATCACTATTAAATCTGTACACGCTTGCCCCTCACAACATTAAGACTGCTCCCAAATAATATCCATGTTTCCTCCATGATTGAAACCGCACACTCTGAATCTTGTTATGCATTGCCACGTGTCCCCTTGTATACCAACTACCCCTTGACTCTCTAATTTTTGCAACGTTCTCAATTTGATTGGCTTTGACATCAACTAATCTTGACCAACCTGTGCTTAGACCGCAACAAAAGAGCTTGTTGGTCTGGAACACATTAAGCTTGGCCATTGTCCTGTTACTCGCGTGTAAGTTGACACCAGCGTCAATGATCATCTGTTTGAAGAGTACATGGTACAAATTGGTACCGACACGTGATATGCTTGATTGTGCATTATTTTGGGAGAGGTGGTATGGATTCGATGATTCCATTGTTCCATTAACTTTGTTTAGTGACTTAATGCAGGAATCAGAATCAGCAACCATTGAAGCAACATCAAAGTCGAAACTTGGAAATGTATGTGTGGAGGGTACCTCTAGTCTATTCAATAGTGTCTTTGTTGATTTATTGCAGCCCCATGATCTATTGTCTCTTGTAATTGACCTGTCTGACAAGGTTAACATGTATTTCATACTACCATTTTGGCATGGATCAAGTACCATGATGTCCTGAGTTATTCTTTAATTAATGAAGTTACTTTATGTACTCTTGAGAATACATATGACCATCATCTATCACTATCATGTCGTTTGAAATATGATCATGTGCATTTTTTTTTGGAGCTGACCATGATCTAATTTTAGATATAGCTGTTGAGAAAGTTATCACTGAGTAGTCCGCTGCTATCTTTTCTTTCACTGGATGGCTACTTGTTAATTTGTGACTTCGTTATTCCAGTTATTCTTTCTTATTTCATGTTCAGTACACATGTTCGTTTAATACCCTACTTGGGATTGATTGTTCCTATGAGATTTGTGGGACTATTGCCAATTGTTCTAAAGGCTTAAGCTGATAGATGAAGGTATCTTTAATATTTAATTACTCTTAACGTTCCCCCTTACGCTTAGTTTGGTGTTTTGCCTAGTACTAAGTATGGAAATATTTAATTAGGGAGGCAAATATGGCTTAGAAAGGTTTGAACTCAGGACCTCCTGCTCTGAGACCATGTGAGATTTTGTGAGGCCACTGTCAATTGTTCTAAAAGCTTAAGTTGATAGTTGAAGGCATGGTTTAATAGTTATTACTCTGACAGTTCCATTGCTGTTTAGGTATGTAAAAGCACAGGATGCATGCCTTTTTTTTTTTTGGGTTTGCATGAATGTCCATAGGAGAACCTGGGGGTGATTTTCATATCTATTTTGCCTTGTTTCTTTGACATGTGCTAGTGCAACCTGAATAAAGAGTTGTTTTTTCTTAGTCATCCTTAGAAAAGATTCAGGAAGCCTTGATGATTTGGAAATTGAATTATAAATGTTTCTCTAGCTCATTGACTGTTCTTGCATGGCTCGATTGCACTGATACATCCATCCCGAAATCAGTTGCCACACAAAATAAACTTCCACACAAAATTGCAGTCTCTTTATGTGTGAGCCTACCTGGTTTCTCATCTGCTGACTTAGTATTCTTTTTACACCAATTAGCATTCTTTTTCTTTGTAAATGGAGCCATTTTATCAACTGAATCTGCAGTCTTTTGTACTTTTTCTGTTATTTTAACGTGTTAAAGATGGGATGTGGACATCACCATCAAATGGACCGCTTCAGAGCAAGAGTGCAGTAAATAGAAAAACAAAAGAAGAATTAGGAGTGGTGGTTTAAATTAGTGGCTTGAGTTGTAATATCCTGTAATTATGACTTATTTTTCACGCTTCCGTGCATGAGCGTGCTCATGGACTAATAGAATCCTACCATATGTAGGACTAATTGGAAGTAAGGGCGCGCATGGCAACACTTTTGCTCTAGAAATTAATTTTTGGCAAGAAGTTGATTTTTCTACTTCTGCTCTAGAAGTAGATTTCTGAGTAGAAGTAGATTAAGGGAGAGAGGGCTTTGAGGGAGAGAGATTGACATCGAGAGACTGGGCATTGATTGTCTCTTTTTGATTTTAACTTCTGGAGAGAAGTAAATTTTTTTTACTTCTTCAAGTGGCTCCAAAACTACTTTCGGAGCAAAAAAATGCTCCATAGGTCAAAAATGAAATTGCATAATCAATGGATTTTTGCTCCAAAAGTTGCATTATCAAATGGATTTATGCTCCAGAAGCTTTTGGAGCATAAATTCTACTCTAGAAGTGTTGTCATGCGCGCCCTAATGTTATATCTATCTAATGTGTTTAAAGAAAGGTTTGTTGACGCGCTTTTAGAATTTTTACCGTCTTTTCTTTACCATTAGTTATTATGATAAAACATTTTCTTCTATATTTCTGATTTATGTTTGGTTTGTATAATGTCTTGGAAATGTTTAGAGATTTGGGTAGAAATTCACTTTGAGTTGGCAAAAAGGCTCATGTGGAAGGGTGCACAAGAAATAGAATGCAATGTTATGGAACTAGATAACTTGGCACAAATCTAGAAATAAACTATTTATAGGCAGGACTGTTGGGAGTTTGGCGTTTGTTTGGAAGGCCGAGATGATCTTAAGTTGCGGCACTAAGCTAATTAAATGAAAGGACCCGTCAATCTCTATCTTTTGTGTAGTTGTGTAACATGGAAGATAATGAGGATTCATGACCGCTTGATTAGACAATTAAACTATGGTATGAAAGTAATTAACGTTGAGATGGCAATTATGGTCTCCAGATAGATGATTATAGGGAAGATTGAACTGGAAATTATGTTTTCTAATGATCATATTCATTGTCGGAAGAGGTATGAATTGACCCATTCAACAGTAGAGCCTCGAACAGGTGATGCATTGAATCTGTTTAGGCCTGATTTCTCTCAACCAAATAGTAATGCTGAGACAGGGTTGCAACTTCATAGTACTTTTGTTGGTTAAAGCAGTGGAATGATTTTCGACCATTCTTCCTGTTGTCATGGTGTTCGACACCAGAGTACTTAGTTAGTGGATCAGTAAATTTGGAAGTATGAAGATGCTTGCGAATTTTGCCTGCCCTTTTGATGAGAGTGAGAAAAGGTTTTTTCTTCTACGATTTTTCTCTCCTTTTGGGCTTATTTCATGATTTCTTGGCTTTTTGGAGACAATAGGATCTAGAACTTCAGTTCACCTGGTATGAACATGTGCTTGCGGATATGCGAACACATTCGATTGAAAAGGGAGAGCTTCGGATTCAATGTAGCTGACTTTCCGTAGCTTTGGCATGGTCAGGAAAATGGCCCCTTTTTGTTGTGTGGAAGTCCTTTGTTTATATCCTTCTTATTCTCTCTTGACTCTCGGAAGACACTGCAGCTAGCACTTCTCCAGTCTTCTTAGCATACTTTTTCCTTTGCTCCTCTTTTTTCTATTTTGATGCTTGGGGGGACGGCGAATACTGCTATCAAATTACCACATTATGATGAAGCAGAAGGGCACAATGGCAGATCAACCAAAGTCATGCTTATGTTGCTTAATTAGCTTGCGTATCTGTTTTGTATGCATGTTTGTTAAATTATCTATCACTAGCATGGTATGCTCATAATTGGAGCTTCATTAGCTCTTGAGTAATAAATAGTATGCGGCTGATGGATTTTGTCCTGCTGATTTGCTTATTATCTTATGTCCCACTAACCTTGCAATGATTGACGAGCTGACACCTTCTTCTTTTGGCAGACACCTCCTGGGAATTCGTGGTTGGGTTCTCTTATTGCTACAATTATTGGAAATCTTAAGATATCAATTAGCAATGTACATATTAGATATGAAGACTCTGTTAGGTTGGTAATCTGAGCTTTAACTATTCTTAGAACTTTTCATCAAGCCTGTTGGGGGAGGCCTTTTCCTCTTTTGCTTGTATGTTCTGCCTTTATCACTAAAGAAAGTCAGGGTTAAAAGCAGAGCTAATCATTCAAAACCTAAAGCACCAACCATCTCAAACAGGATTTTGGTTGGATATTGATCAGTTGAACTTTTTGATGGCCAGACTAATGATGCCATGTGTCACTTCTATTGTTCAATCTAAATTTCTGTGGCTTTACCTAAGAAGCTGGCTTTTTGCAGTAATCCTGGAAACCCATTTTCTATGGGTGTTACTTTGGCCAAGCTTGCTGCTGTTACAATGGACGAGCAGGAAAATGAAACTTTTGATACCAGTGGAGCTTTGGATAAATTACGGAAGGTCAACTCTTCCTGCTTCTCTAACCAACATGATATGTTGTGTTTCATCTATCTTTCAATGGTATCATTATTCAAGCTAAGTGTATAACTCTCCAAAAGCAGCTGAATTGCTGATATCTCACATGTACCCAAACAGATACGTGGGTTATTTTAGATCTTGCAAATATGAAAATAAGGCTTCCAATTTGTGATACTTGTTCGATCTTTAGTCTGAATGGTTAGGTTTTTAGGACCATTGTTCCTTTAGGAATACAATTGCTAATTGCTAATGTTGTACATCGTCTTTTCCAATGCCAAATTCAAATTTTCAAGAAAAGGACTGAGGGTTACCAATATAAAGAGCGGTTAGAGTGAGTGATCAGGGACTTAAATCAAGAAATCGAATCGACCTTTTCTTACAATGTAAAAGAGGATTCAGCACTTTGAAAAGCCATGAGATACCAGTGACAGAATCTTTGTGTCCGTTGGCCTAGATGCCTCTACCCTTCACCTGATGAATTGGAATTCTTTCCATGCCAACCCCATAGATTTTCTTCGCTTATTTCCAGCCTTTCTCAATAGATAAGCGAGAAAATCTATGGGGTTGGCATGGGAAAATTCCAATTCATCAGGTGAATGGGTAGAGGCATCTAGGCAAACGGACACAAAGTTCTGTCACTGGTATCTCATGGCTTTTCAAAGTGCTGAATCCTCTTTTACATTGTAAAAGGTCGATTCGATTTCTTGATTTAGTCCCTGATCACTCACTCTAACCGCTCTTTATATTGGTAACCTCAGTCTTTTTCTTGAAAATTTGAATTTGGCATTGGAAAGACGATGTACAACATTAGCAATTAGCAATTGTATTCCTAAAGGAACAATGGTCCTAAAACCTAACCATTTCAGACTAAAGATCGAACAAGTATCACAAATTGGAAGCCTTATTTTCATATTTGCAAGATCTAAAATAACCCACGTATCTGTTTGGGTACATGTGAGATATCAGCAATTCAGCTGCTTTTGGAGAGTTATACACTTAGCTTGAATAATGATACCATTGAAAGATAGATGAAACACAACATATCATGTTGGTTAGAGAAGCAGGAAGAGTTGACCTTCCGTAATTTATCCAAAGCTCCACTGGTATCAAAAGTTTCATTTTCCTGCTCGTCCATTGGAACAGCAGCAGCTGGCCAAAGTAACACCCATAGAAAGGGTTTCCAGGATTACTGCAAAAAGCCAGCTTCTTAGGTAAAGCCACAGAAATTTAGATTGAACAATAGAAGTGACACATGGCTCATTAGTTTGGCCATCAAAAAGTTCAACTGATCATATCCAACCAAAATCCTGTTGAGATGGTTGGTGCTTAGGTTTTGAATGATTAGCTCTGCTTTTAACCCTGACTTTCTTTAGTGATAAAGGCAGAACATACAAGCAAAAGAGGAAAAGGCCTCCCCCAACAGGCTTGATGAAAAGTTCTAAGAATAGTTAAAGCTCAGATTACCAACCTAACAGAGTCTTCATATCTAATATGTACATTGCTAATTGATATCTTAAGATTTCCAATAATTGTAGCAATAAGAGAACCCAACCACGAATTCCCAGGAGGTGTCTGCCAAAAGAAGAAGGTGTCAGCTCGTCAATCATTGCAAGGTTAGTGGGACATAAGATAATAAGCAAATCAGCAGGACCAAAATCCATCAGCCGCATACTATTTTTACTCAAGAGCTAATGAAGCTCCAATTATGAGCATACCATGCTAGTGATAGATAATTTAACAAACATGCATACAAAACAGATACGCAAGCTAATTAACAACATAAGCATGACTTTGGTTGATCTGCCATTGTGCCCTTCTGCTTCATCATAATGTGGTAATTTGATAGCAGTATTCGCCGTCCCCCCAAGCATCAAATAGAAAACAGAGAGGCAAAGGAAAATGCTAAGAAGACTGGAGAAGTGCTAGCTGCAGTGTCTTCCGAGAGTCAAGAGAGAATAAGAAGGATATAACAAAGGACTTCCACACAACAAAAAGGGGCCATTTTCCTGACCATGCCAAAGCTACGGAAAGTCAGCTACATTGAATCCGAAGCTCTCCCTTTTCAATCGAATGTGTTCGCATATCCGCAAGCACATGTTCATACCAGGTGAACTGAAGTTCTAGATCCTATTGTCTCCAAAAAGCCAAGAAATCATGAAATAAGCCCAAAAGGAGAGAAAAATCGTAGAAGAAAAAACCTTTCTCACTCTCATCAAAAGGGCAGGCAAAATTCGCAAGCATCTTCATACTTCCAATTTACTGATCCACTAACTAAGTACTCTGGTGTCGAACACCATGACAACAGGAAGAATGGTCGAAAATCATTCCACTGCTTTAACCAACAAAAGTACTATGAAGTTGCAACCCTGTCTCAGCATTACTATTTGGTTGAGAGAAATCAGGCCTAAACAGATTCAATGCATCACCTGTTCGAGGCTCTACTGTGAATGGGTCAATTCATACCTCTTCCGACAATGAATATGATCATTAGAAAACATAATTTCCAGTTCAATCTTCCCTATAATCATCTATCTGGAGACCATAATTGCCATCTCAACGTTAATTACTTTCATACCATAGTTTAATTGTCTAATCAAGCGGTCATGAATCCTCATTATCTTCCATGTTACACAACTACACAAAAGATAGAGATTGACGGGTCCTTTCATTTAATTAGCTTAGTGCCGCAACTTAAGATCATCTCGGCCTTCCAAACAAACGCCAAACTCCCAACAGTCCTGCCTATAAATAGTTTATTTCTAGATTTGTGCCAAGTTATCTAGTTCCATAACATTGCATTCTATTTCTTGTGCACCCTTCCACATGAGCCTTTTTGCCAACTCAAAGTGAATTTCTACCCAAATCTCTAAACATTTCCAAGACATTATACAAACCAAACATAAATCAGAAATATAGAAGAAAATGTTTTATCATAATAACTAATGGTAAAGAAAAGACGGTAAAAATTCTAAAAGCGCGTCAACAACCTTTCTTTAAACACATTAGATAGATATAACATTAGGGCGCGCATGACAACACTTCTAGAGTAGATTTTGCTCCAAAAGTGCTTCTGGAGCATATCCTTTGATAATGCAACTTTTGGAGCAAAATCCATTGATTATGCAATTTCATTTTTGACCTCTGGAGCATTTTTTGCTCCGAAAGTAGTTTTGGAGCCACTGAAGAAGTAAAAAAATTTACTTCTCTCCAGAAGTTAAAATCAAAAAGAGACAATCAATGCCCAGTCTCTCGATGTCAATCTCTCTCCCTCAAGCCCTCTCTCCTTAATCTACTTCTACTCAAATCTACTTCTAGAGCAGAAGTAGAAAAATCAACTTCTTGCCAAAAATTAATTTCTAGAGCAAAAGTGTTGCCATGCGCGCCCTAACTTCCATTAGTCCTACTTATGGTAGGATTCTATAGTCCATGAGCACGCTCATGCACGGAAGCGTGAAAAATAAGTCATAATTACAGGATATTACAACTCAAGCCACTAATTTTAACCACCACTCGAATTCTTCTTTTGTTTTTTCTATTACTGCACTCTTGCTCTGAAGCGGTCCATTTGATGGGTGATGTCCACATCCCATCTTTAACACGTTAAAATAACAGAAAAAGTACAAAGACTGCAGATTCAGTTGATAAATGGCTCCATTTTACAAAGAAAAAGAATGCTAATTGGTGTAAAAAGAATACTAAGTCAGCAGATGAGAAACCAGGTAGGCTTCACACATAAAGAGACTGCAATTTTGGTTGGAAGTTTATTTTTGTGTGGCAACTGATTTCGGGATTGATGTATCAGTGCAATCGAGCCATGCAAGACAGTCAATGAGCTAGAGAACATTTATAATTCAATTTCCAATCATCAAGGCTTCCTGAATCTTTTCTAAGGATGACTAGAAAAAACAACTCTTTATTCAGGGTTGCACTAGCACATGTCAAAGAAACAAGGCAAAATAGATATGAAAATCACCCCCAGGTTCTCCTATGGAATTCATGCAAACCCAAAAAACAAAAAAGGCATGCATCCTGTTCTTTTACATACCTAAACAGCAATGGAACTGTCAGAGTAATACTATTAACCATGCCTTCAACTATCAACTTAAGCTTTAGACAATTGACAGTGGCCTCACAAATCTCACATGGTCTCAGCAGGAGGTCCTGAGTTCAACCTTTCTAAGCCATATTTGCCTCCCTAATTAAATATTTCCATACTTAGTACTAGGCAAACACCAACTAAGCGTAAGGGGGAGTTAAGAGTAATTAAATATTAAAAGATCCCTTCATCTATCAGCTTAAGCCTTAGAACAATTGGCAATAGTCCCACAAAATCTCATAGGAACAATCAATCCCAAGTAGGGTATTAAACGAACATGTGTACTGAACATGAAATAAGAAAGAATAACTGGAATACGAAGTCACAAATTAACAAGTAGCCCATCCAGTGCAAGAAAGATAGCAGCGGACTACTCAGTGATAACTTTTCTCAACAGCTATATCTAAAATTAGATCATGGTCAGCTCCAAAAAAAAATGCACATGATCAATATTTCAAACGACATGATAGTGATAGATGATGGTCATATGTATTCTCAAGAGTACATAAAGTAACTTCATTAATTAAAGAATAACTCAGGACATCATGGTACTTGATCCATGCCAAAATGGTAGTATGAAATACTGTTACCTGTCCAGACAGGTCCAATTACAAGAGACATAGATCATGGGGCTGCAATAAATCAACAAAGACACTATTGAATAACTAGAGGTACCCTCCACACATACATTTCCAAGTTTCGACTTGATGTTGCTTCAATGGTTGCTGATTCTGATTCCTGCATTAAGTCACTAACAAAGTTAATGGAACAATGAATCATCGAATCCATACCACCTCTCCCAAAATAATGCACAATCAAGCATATCACGTGTCGGTACCAATTTGTACCATGTACTCTTCAAAACAGATGATTCATTGACGCTGGTGTCAACTTACTCTCGAGTATAACAGGACAAATGGCCAAGCTTACTGTGTTCCAGG